>CM059205.1:10331605-10426605 GCA_030347435.1 Clarias fuscus | reverse complement strand
CCAAGCATAATGTGACTTTTTTTTTTGAGTAACTGTCAGGAATGCCTGTCCTGCACGGATACTCCAGGCAGAACACAGGCAGGATGTCAACAACATGCTGTTGCAGGAAACACGGATATAGACACCCCCTCACACACACATGCTCAAAAGAGCTCCTATTCCACTGTTTGACAGTAGAAATTGTTTGTACGCATCAAGAGTATATGAAACATCTGTGCATAAAAGAATGCTACGCATGTAAATAGTTTAAATGAGGCTCCAACGCCATATTCGAGTACATGCTATGAATATGATGCTTTCCCCTTGCTTACAGTACAATCCTTCCCATAATGATAATGCTAATTATATGAAAACTCATATAGAAACTAAGAGGCGCACATACTGTATCATGTCCACATGGGCTCTTTAGAGGCACGCTGTAACGCCGAGGGTGTGTGTTTATACAATGCCCCTGTTAGACCACTCTCGTCCTAATTACTGCTGTATTTTTCGCCCAGCAATGCCCACACTCTCAGCCAATTAGTGTGCTTTACGTGCTAATAAAATTATGGAAATGGAAGACCCTTATTCAAGCAGGTCTGCATTACCATATTTTGAAATGTTTGACTTAATTATTACCAGGGACAAGAGAGAGAGCGAGAGAGAGAAAAGACTTTTAAAACAGGCTCATAAAGTTGATATTAAGAGGCCAGGGATGGACCTAATGATGTGTTTGGAAATTAAGGCGATCAAACATTTAATGCAAGCTCCTCCTGTAGGCAAAAAGCCTCTAAATGAGTCAATTAGACAGGCATTATTCTCAGTGCCAGGCCACAAGTGGAGTCTGATATGCATAAAGTGTTTATCAAGACAGACGTCTACTTTAAAAAAAAAAAGGGGGCTGCATGTAAAATTACAAAGCCTGTTAAATAGGCCTACGAAGATGGACCATTGTGGTGCGTATGTGTGTGTGTGTGTGTGTGTGTGTGCGTGTGTGTGCGTGCTCGGGAAAGGGCTTTTTCTTTTTCTTTCTCTCTCTCTCTCTTTTTAGAGGGGTGGGGGTGAAAGGGTGCTCAATCACGAAGTAATTCACTATGATCTGCATAATGGTGTATCATCAATTAGAATAACCCGATTAACATGCAAAATTCTTAAATTTGCCTAAAATAAATGCAGCCGCATATATTAGGAAGGCGGGCGCCAAATGAGAAGAATTACAGGCGGACGAAGGACATGCCGAAATTGCAACGATGCCTCTCGCTTTAGCTGTGCTCGCTGCTCTTCTATCACCAGGAATTAGGTGTAGGATTTACATTTGCCGTACAAGGTGTAGCCTGCAGAGACGGACACGCCGATAGCCCGCAGTTCTCCAGCTTTAATTGAACTAGCAGGGGGGGGACAAAAATCAACACTATGATGAAGTCATCACAGGCTGCATTTGCATTCATTAACACAGCGCCTCTTTTTGTCTCTCACGTCTTTATTTCAGCTGCCTGTCCGAGCAGTGGCAGCACACCTTTAAAGCCCGTCTCCTCCCTTCTCCTCTCCTCTCCTCTCCTCCGTAAGTGTACGAGAGTGAGAGCCAGGCAAAGGGAAGACAGATGGGTAAGACTGCAGGACTGCCACAGACAATCCGGTAGATATACTGTAATTATAGAGTCGATTTAATAATACGATATTTAATACTTTAAATAAAGCCACCATTTAAATACTGTTGTTTTATGAGTACGGTGTTGGTGTTGCCGAGTACAACTGATTGTTTTTTCCCCCTAATTTAAAATAATAAAATACAGCCAATTTTGTATTTAAAGAAATTATTTACATGTAGTTTCATTAGTATTGAATTCACATCTTACTGTAGGAGCAGTCGTGGATCAGATGGTTGAGCCACTGAGTTGCTGATCGAGTCTCTCCACGCCGTCTCTCCAGTTGGGACCTCGGGCATGACCTTTAACCCTACACCCCATACAACCTATCCACTTCATCCGATGCTGGCCTCAAGCCTAGTTAGGGAATAAGAGGGTTGTGACAGGAACTGCTTTCGGCTATAACCTGTATCAGATCTGGTATTTTAAGTGGCAATTTAGATAAAACCGACAAAGCCCAAGGAAAACACATATTTAAAAACATATTAACTATTTACTTATTTGTTACCATATTATACATTTTCATAAGAATGCTGACAAAATGAAGCAGCGGTAGTATGACAGTGAGAAATAGACACAAACCAAATAGTTCTGTGGAAATCCTTACACTTAATAACTGTGTAAAGTCAGGGAACAATGTGATGGAACCAATAATGGTGATCAGTGATTATTCATTAGGAACAATATTGGTAAGTCACTGGGAACAGCATTGTTCAGTGATTTATCGCTAGATACAATTGTGCCCAGTGATTGGTTATTAGGAAAAGTGGTGACTATAGAGTGGTGTTGGGTACAATTAGTACTGTGTCAGGTCTTTGTCATAGAGTTCAGTGATTGTAGTATGATCAGTGATTAAACATTAGGAGTTGGTCACTAGATACAATAATGATTAGTGGTTGGTGTAGGGTTCAGTTGGTATCAATGATCTGTCATTGGTGATCAGTGATTGGTCATTGAGTTCAGTGTGTGGTCAGTGATTGGTCATTGGAAATGGTGGTGATCACTGATTGGCTTTGGCTACAATTATGATCACCAACTAACCCTTTGGAACAATGGCGATTGGTCATTGGATACAATGGTGATCAGTGATCAGTCAACAGATACAATGACGGTCAGTAATGACGACTGGGAACAATGGTGCTCAGTGATCCATTTTTAAGGCCAGTTGGATCAGTGGATATTCACTGGGAATAATGATGGCCGGTAATTGGTAAATAGAACTTGTAATGTATTATAGATACAGTAAGTGCTTTATATATATATATATATATATATATAATTAGAAATGAATACAAGTACAATACGTTGCTCATTAATGCATTTTACAAAAGGGACACCTTTGGTTGCACTGCTACAGAAAAAGAATACATTTGGGGTATTAAGAGAAACTTTGCTCGATATCGCACTCATGTAACAGCATATAACATGTTTTATTCTCACACACCCAAAAGCATAGGAGAATGCAGTCGCAACATCCCACAATTTATTTCAGTAGGGAATGTCCAAATGATGAACCCTATCACAATAAGTTTCAACCACAATTATGATAGCTGCTCCTTTTCCTTGCTCTAACAACCCTGATTAAACTAAACAGCTAATTAAAAGGCTGTGTTAATTGATGCTGATGTGGGTGTAGAGCATGGAAAAAAAAAAAAATATATATATATATAATGTGCCAGGCAGGGGATCTCCAGCTCCAGGCGTGGGAACTATAGAAGAAGGTACAGAAGTGACTAGTGAATAGAGTATGCTTTCGATCATACTGTATTCAGTTGGAATAATGGCAAGGTGTTTACTGCTGCTGATGTTTACGCGCTGGAATTTGAACAAATTGTGTATAGGTTCAAAAGTATTCCTTTTAAGCTCATATGGATTTCCCTACCTGTGCTCATAATTCTAATAAAGCAGTAAGTCAAATTGCCTCATGGAACATGGAATATGTTTATATTTCATACACCTTACCTAGACTACATCGTGGCAGGGTATATGATTCACATCCATATGGTGGAAAGGGTCTAGCAGGGGGCTGCTGGCCCATAGCTCTTCATCAAACCTGGCCCGTCACTGCTCCCACAGACAATTACAGCCCTCTGATTGCTATCAGACAGGGAGGGGATTTTTACAAATTAGGGGATAAATAGAATTTTCCACATGCCTAATGGCAGGGGCCGGGGAGTGGTAATGAAAAACTATACATCACAATCAGGCAGACAATCCTATTCATGGCGATGCATTATGCTCACTCTTCATAATAACGGCACGGTGACAGAGTGAGCATGCGACGCGGGGGACGGATAGGATGAGGCCAGGCCAGGACACTCCAGCCCCATGATCCCTTATTTCCTTATGGAGATGCCACCTCTCTCCCATGATGTTAGTTATGGTGATATTTCAGCATAATCCAAGGATGATATATCATTTTCTGGCATGTGTAGCATAGTCTATAATTTATAGAAAAAAAAAAAAAAGAAAAAGAAATAAATAACCTCCCCATGGTTTGCCTGGTCAGGCTCCACAACACAGAAGTTCTTTTATTGATCATGCATGATGCACTTAATATCTACAGACCATACTGGAGCATTAAGCGCATCTCACACCGCACAGAGTCAAATTAAATATTCATGAGTATATTACAACTTTGATAATTCAACTTGAAAGTTGCTGAACGGACGGTTAACAGTTCTGGATACGGTCCTTTAAGGCTCTTAAGCATGATCAGACAATAAAGTAATGCAAATAAATAAATGAAACAATCCTCATTTTCATTAGACAAAGCAACTTGGGCTGGCTGAACACGTCTAGCAAATAGCAAGTGAAAACACACACATACAGGCAAACACACACACACACGCACGCACGCACGCACGCACACACACACACACACACACTTTCATTTACCTCCACAATCATGCTTGCAAGAAGCAATTTTCTAGTGATTTAAACCCACGGTGGGTTCGGACATTCCTCATCTCAACACTAGTCACCGAGAGCTCGAAACCAACACACTGCCTCGATCCTGCAATTACAGGACTGAGTCCCACAATGTAAACAAACCTCAGCTAGACTGGGAAAACAGGGAGCAAGCAGCCAGTGAACAGCTAACAGAATCACAAGCTCACTCTCCTCTGTCCTGTACCATCTACTGATTGAATGAATAAACAATAAATACAGTTTTATTTTTCTTTCCAAATAAAAACCTATTACAGGCACCTATCAGCATTAATGAATTTTTTTTAATGAAATTAATGTAGTAATATCAGTAGTCCAGCCTGCCCATGGGGGTTTTCTCTGGATTCTATAGTTTCCTCCTATTGTTTCTCACTATGGTGGCCAAACATATGTAAAAACACATTCAAAAGTTAAAGCACATGCAACAAAGAAAAACACTGCAAAACCATAAACTAATCAAGCCCATCACTCCCTCTATCGTACTAGAGCACTTCCCATGTAGCAAGTTTTCTTTGTGTGTGTTTCTATGTGCTTTGGATTTCGGATGTGTTTTAGTAATTGTAGCACTTGTCTTTTTTGCATTGTTGTATTTGCAGCATCCTTTTTCTGCGTTCACTTTGGTATGAACGTCCCGAGGGGCCAATGCATCTCACCTACCAAAAACTCCTGCATGTAACCTGGGGCCTCAAAATTGCTCCTAATTGTGAACAAGGATGCCGCCTTGTGCTGGAATAGCCTCCAGATCCATTGTCACTGTGGACCTGACGATAAATACCCCATGATAAAATGTTTACTACAAGTAAATAAATAAATAAATAAATAAATAATGCATAAAAAGTGTGGAATTTGGTTTTTGGAGAGAAACAACTGACTTACTGAAACAGAACAGAAAAACATGTATTAAGTATTACTCCGTAAATAATTATAATAATATACAGTGTAAATGTTTAAGAGTCTAATCACAGTATTTTTCCTGGAAGTACTGTAGATTGCACTATATTGACAAAATTCAGGATAGGATGTACTAGAAACTGCCAGTAAAGCAGTGGTAGCTACAGGGTGTATAATAAACATTATAAGCAGAAAAAGACACGGAGAAAAAACACCTGTCGACATTGTGCCTTTATTTTACTGTTAATCAGATACTCACATTTATATATAATTATTATCAATATTTAACTAATAATAACTAATCTTAAGACTTTAATAATTACTATAAATAAATAAATATGTAATAAATAAATTACTTTTTTGATTTTTTTTTAAATATAAGACATACTGTATATGTAAGGGCGGCACGGTGGTGTAGTGGTTAGCACTGTCGCCTTGCACCTCCAGGGTCCGGGTTCGATTCCCATCTCTGTGTGCATGGAGTTCGCATGTTCTCCCTGTGCTTGGTGGGTTTCCTCCGGGTATTCCGGTTTCCTCAGACAGTCCAAAGACATGTAGGTTAGGTTAGGTTAGGTTAATTGACATTCCAAAATTGGCCGTAGTGTGTGAATGAGTGTGTGTGTGTGTGTGTGTGCCCTGCGATGGATTGGCACCCTGCCCAGAGTGTACCCCGCCTTGTGCCCTAAGCTTCCTGGGATAAGCTCCAGGCCCCCTGTGACCTATGGTGTCATATCTGTTGTAGAGAAGAAGGAATGAGCTGTTAGGAAGCATAAATGAAACTAAATAAGTTTAAAAATGTAATTGCTTTTACATATGTACTTATACAGTATATATAAAATGAATGTACAGTAAATTCAGTATTCATTAAGAAATTCATTAATTGTGCTGTAATGCATGTGAGATTGAGTTGGGTTTATTTTCTTGCTGATGCAACCACAGTGCAGTGTGTTTGTTTTTGTGCACTATTGCTCAGCTTTGGTCAGTAAATGCGCTGTATTGATGTGGGTGGAGCAGCGAAAAAAGGTGTTGTCACATTCAAAATTCGCCATCGCAGTGGCATTTTAAAAAAATGCCTTTTTGCTTCATGACGAAATATAAGTTGTTGCTGTGAAATAACTTAGTGTTTAGTATTTAACCCCATGCTTTATCTCATTGTGGATTTAAAATAAAATTACACAGGCTTGTTTCTGAGTCTTTACTTAATGAAAAATTATGACCCAAAATCTAGTGGCAGAGAAGATCAATAAATAAATCAATAAATGTACTTGCTGTAAATTTTTTGTTATTTCTAGGTTATTTCTACCATTAACAATCTATATTAAATCTATAAATGAACTCGTACAGCATTACGGAAATGTCAGCTTGGATTTAAAAAAAAAAAGAGAGAGAGAGAGAGCGTGCGGGGGGTATTAAACATCTTTTTATTTGCATGGCTCTGGTCATGGTAATGTCAAAGACATATGATGCTGTGATTTCACGCCATATTTCTGTTCATGAAAATGAAGCCCTTTGATCTCTTTTATCTTAAGTATGATTATTGTTTGTGTGATCTGTCGCCTCTGTGTCTTCCATGCGGTGTATTCGCTAACAAGCATTCATAACGAGGCAATATGGCTTGCTAAGAGATTGACACACACACACACACACACATAGTAGACAGAGAGAGAAAGAGAAATGGGAAGAGTGTGCATTGTGGGAATTGTGATGTCCAATCTGTGATTAAAGCAATAACCTGCTGGGTTAAAGATGCCAGCGCTAAGTGTGTGTGTGTGTGTGTTTGTGAGTATGTGGGACTTTCATTAAGAGCGCTGTGGACTGCATGGCTAAACAGCACATCTCTATAATCACTCTGACTATAGATAAAAACACAGCAGTGCGCAGCGTCTTCCCCAGGGACACATAAGAGAACTTCTAGCACCAGCACTGTTTCCTCCTCAATGAGTCCCCATACACTCCTAACACTCTCTCCTACCACACACACACGCACACACACACACACACACACACACACACACGCACACACACACGCACACACACACGCACGCACGCACACACACACTCATGCACATACACACTTACTGTATACACACAAGTATTCTGTTGCTTACACTCTTTTTACTCCTCCTCTTCTCCCTGACTTTTTTTTTCTCCCTTTCTGTGTCTCACACCCACACACACACACACACTCCCATGAGTGTGTGTATCACAGGCTCATTAGTCCCGTTGTACTTGGATTAACAGCAGCAGTGACATTTGGTGGTATGGAAGGAACAAGTCCATAAAAACAAGCAAACCAAAGTGTGTGTGTGTGTGTGTGTGTGTGTGTGAATGGGGGGGGGGGGGGTCTCTAACACCCCTCCTGCCTACGGGTTCTCCCACCTTTCATTCTGTCTCATTAAATATGTATATCTCATCTCCTCGTGCATCTCAGCTTGATTTGCATGTAGTAAATTCTTGCCACACGGTGACAGTCCTGAGGAATGTGTGTGTGTGTGTGTGAGGGATCTGCCTGCCTGCCTGCTAATGTGCACAAAACAGGACAACACAGAAAGGGGAAAAAAGCTCCAGGTAAACACTGAAACCTCTGAGTCTGGTAGGAGAAGGTCATAGTGACAAGACTTGACCTCGAAGGCACGCCGTGCAGTACCTTCCAGCCAGAGGAACGGAAAATATAGTCTAAAAGTTAGTGGTAAGCACTGCAGGGATCCTCCAGGTGTCCGGGTTCGATTCCCACCTCTGGTGTGTGTGTGCGTGGACTTTGAATGATGCTTGGTGGGTTTCCTCCCACAGTCCGAAGACATGCAGGTTAGACTAACTGGTGTTCCCAAATTGCCCAAAGTGTGTGAATGAGCATGCGAGTGTGTGTGTATATGTAAGTGTGTGCTCAGTGATGGATTGGAAGCCTGTCCAGTGTGTACCCCGCCTCGCACCCTCAGTCTCCTGGGATAGGCTCCAGGCCCTCCACAACCCTGTGAGTGATGAGTACTGTATGGGTGTGAGAAATCATTGGTTTCAATTTTTCTGTGTTCCAGTGCAAACCATTAAGACACACTGGTTTGCCTTATGTTGAATTCTATCCTATGATTCTGTTTTGCTGTAGATTTTTGTCACATGTTCATCTCTATGTTTGTTTGTTGTTGTAATTTTTCATGGTGAAAATGGAGTCTATCCCAGGAACATCATGTACATGAGACAGGAATACACGCACTCACTCATCATCTATACTGCTTAATCCTGTATTCAGGGTCATGGGGGACCTGGAGCCCATCCCAGGAGACTCTGTGCACAAGGCGGGGCACAATCCATCGCAGGGCACACACACGAACACTCATTCACACACTATGACAAATTTGGTAACGCCAATTAACCTAACCTACATGTCTTTGGACTATGGGAGGAAAGCCATCAGGCACGGTGAGAACATGCAAACACAGAGACACAGTGCTAACCACTACACCACCACCGTGCCGCCGAGACAAGAATACAGATGGCTCAAACCTCAGGTCTTCATAGTACCAGTTCAAAACTAGTCGAACTCGTTGTTAGGCAAAGTGCAGTGTAGGTAAAGAACTACTGTAAGTTACAGGATGCTGTTAAATTGCTGGCTGGGTTACTCAGTATGGGTGGGTTTCAGTAAAGGGTGCACGTAACCCCCGTAATTGAGCATCTACAGCCTGTGATGCTTCATGGCAAAGAACACAAAGTGTCTGTCAGCCAGCTCCACTTGTCTGCCTTTGTTCACCAAACCCAAAGATCAATCACTTTATATCAAGTTTAAAAGAAGTGTAGGGAGGTGAGTGCTAAGATGCGCGCACACACACACACACACACACACACACACACACACACACACACACACTGACCTAGTCACACATACACATACACCAAGGTGACAAGCAGCTGGGGCGAAGCTCCGATCGATGGCAGACAAGGGAATCAGCAACAAGGAGAGGTAAAAAAAAACAATCACATATCAGATTGAAACTGACTTCTCCTTGTATCTTTAGGGCCCGGCTACAATAGATTGGACAGGAAATCCAATGGCAAGCAGAGGATGAAAAAGTGAAAGAAAAAAAAATGGAAGGAGAAAAAGAAGGAAAAAAAAATCCCTGATTGCTAATACGCTTCAGCCGGAGCCATTTTAATCTGTGACAGTGCAGGGATCTGGTGAAAACCATTATCACGTACTCAGTGTCTATGATAAGAGGCCTCTAATCTGTTTGCTGGAGGTATTGAACAAATGCATTTGAGGAGCCAAGAGGCACAGAGGTGAGGGTGGGAGAGGGTGTGTGTGTGTGTGTGTGTGTGTTTGTGTTTGTGGTGGTCTGATGAGAATTGGAAAAAAAAATGGCATGCTTGGGCATTTCCTAGAGAGAATGAGTGAGTAGGGAATAAAAGACAAGCACTTACAAGTGAAGAAAACCCTCTCTCTATCACACTCTCTTTAAATATAGCTTTATGAGTTAGAGCAGGACGGCATGGTGATGTAGTGGTTAGCACTGTTGCCTTGCACCTCCAGGGTCCGGGTTCGATTCCCGTCTCTGTGTGCATGGAGTTTGCATGTTCTCCCCGTGCTTGGTGGGTTCCCTCCGGGTACTCCGGTTTCCTCCGACAGTCCAAAGTCATGTAGGTTAGGTTCATTTGTGTTCCCAAATTGGCCGTAGTATGTGAATGAGTGTGTGTATGTGTGTGTGTCCTGCGATGGATTGGAACCCTGTGCAGGGTGTACCCCGCCTTGTGCCCTAAGTCTCCTGGGATAGGCTCCAGGCCCCCCGTGACCCTGACCTCGTGTGGACCTACAGGATTAAGGATCACCGTGCACCTCCAGGGTCTGGGTTCGATTCCTGGCCACGCTCGATTCCTATCTCTGTGTGCATGGAGTTTGCATGTTCTCCGGTTTCCTCCCACAGGCCAAGATATATAAACTAGGCTACTTGGCGTTCCCAAAATGCCCATAGTGAGTGAATGAATGTGTGTATGTGTGCCTCCTGCTCTAAACCTCCTGGGATGGGCTCCAGGCTCCACGCGACCCTGAATACAGGATAAAGAGGTATAGACGATGAGTGAGTTCGAGCATGTTGACGTGTGTTGTGGGAGAAGAGATGGGAGAATGTGTATAAAGAGCATAGAGATATATCAAACACTTAAAGTAAGCTAAATTACCTTCCGACAAAGTAAAACTGTTTAAACCTTAAAATGGGAAAACAATATCCATAAGTAGATGACATATTTCTTTACAAACTTTCCTTTATATATAAGCTATTGCCTTCTTCGCTCTCATTCTCACCATTCCGTACCAAAGGAAGAAATGCAAGGCAAGTACATCCATCTTAAACAAACCAGCACCATACAGAGGAACACCTGGTCCACCTAGTGATGTAGTGTGCTGTTTAAACAGATCCTGGTTTCCCCCAAAGCATCACAGCATGAGGGCCTTTGGTAAAAGCATCACACTGAAGACTCTCTATATAGTTAAACTGATCTTTATTCTATAATGCTTTTGGGAATCTGTGCTTGACATCTCCAGTTTGTTTTGTCTTCCCATGTGTATGTGTGTGTGTGTGTGAGTGAGAGAGAGAGAGAATGAGAGAGAGGGCCTTGTTGTAAAGGGCCTAGCTAGACTCTTTATGCTTCTGGCCACAACCACAACCAGCTTTTGACCTATAACCCTGAGCACGGGTCACCGGATCAAGCCATTACAACAAGATTTATCTTCACACTCCCTCCCAAACACACACACACCCATACACACAGCCCAGTCCATTTCACCTTACACTCCCTGGTCAAACAGCCCCCTCATGCCACCCTCGCCGTACCGACCTCCCCCCCCCCCCCCCCCCCCACCTTTCCAATTGACCATCCTATTTGTCAGTGGCAGAATTCTCACAGCCCCTGGCTACTAGTTAACCTGCACTCAGAGACCCTTCTGTGAAATGCTAAGGATTGTGGAACTGTAAAAGAGGGCCGACGTGATGTGCAATATGTCAAACAGAAGGACATTTCCACTCTCTCTTTCTCTCGGTGCACGGCTGAGGCCCAAGGGCATCATCCACCTCCGCTCGCTAACCCTTGTATAAGTTTCCAATTTCCAGCGGGCCGCAGGATTATGATGCTTTTTTTATTATTTATTTTATTTTATCGTCGAATTATTGCAATGCTGATAAGATGGAGATGATGAGGTCCAGGTGTGCTGGACCTTGACCTCTCTTCCGGTAATGGAGATGTCTCGGACACAAAGGAAGACACATGGACACACACACACACACACACACACAGCGGCTTAGGTGTAACGGAAAATGGTAGATATATCTACTGTATATACATGCTAATTACAATTCACATATGAAAGTAGGAAAGAAGTCTTCCACACACATACTACACAGCTGAGCGCTAGTGCTCATAGAGATGGAGATTGGTTTATGGTTAAATGTCAATGGGGGTGAAAGGATAGCCCAGGGCAGGAGTTCTCTCTTCTGCCTGTCACACTCACTAGTGCACCGTCAATACGGGGCTGGGGTCGGTATGAGGGGTCTAATAAGTCTTGTCTGTGTGTGTGTGTGTGTGTGTGTGTGTGTCTGTGTGTGTGTGTGTCTCACTGATATCAACTAGGGATATGACCTCTTCCTGTACGGCTTCACACCATCTCTGTGTCACACTTCTCATCTTAGAGAGTGAGACTTAAACGGTGATCCATCAAGCGCTGGGACGACAGCACTGCTGATGATGAGGTGAGGATGAGGACTCCTGGACAGCAGTGATTTATCGTGGCTTTGAAATTTCCCAACCTAGACTTCAGTGTGTTTTTATTGATCCGTATGCTATGCTTCCTTACTTATACAGAGAGATTTTATGTAACTATCAAAGTAATATGTCATGTCAGACAGCAAACTAAAACCTGGACCGTGAACACATTCTGTACTCTACATTCACTAATGCTTTGTGGTTTGAGCCGACAGAAATGCTATGATAACCGCTTGATACAACCGTAGTGAACTCAACAACGAAAAAAAAAAAAACAGTGAAAATGTTTTGACAAATGAAATTAGACTTCTGTTAGGCAGAGCTGAAGCTGCAGCCACCTCGAGATCTATTTCAGCCTTTGTCTCAGGCCAGAGTTGAAGCAGGCACTGCCCATGGGTACAGATGGTTGGCATTCTGAAACTCTGCACTAGTGTCTTCACGGATGAATCAGTGTGAACGCCACCATGGCTTATTGCGCGTGAGTGATGCCTGTCCTCGGCCTCAAAGCTGTCAATCAGCCTGGGGTGAATGTTTCACTGGCTGCTATTGCACGGCTGACTAATTTAGCTGTCCTGACAGACCTGCCCGCTCCTCAAACAGGGTGTAGTTTGTGCCATCAGATGGACACTGACTAGCGGCCGGACTGCTGGACAGAGGAAAGATCATGGTTTTCGTCAGCCAAAAGAGAATGCAGCTAGATTTATATACAGTAGATGATTTAGACTGGCAAAACTCGTCTGTAAAAAGCCTTACAATTCCAGAGTCTTCCAGTGATTAGGGTCATAGCAAAGTTAGTACCCCCCCCCCCCCCCCCCCCCCAGTAATTCTATGTTTTTTTTTTTTTTAAATCAACATCTCAGTATTAGACAAATACAACCTCATGGAACTTTTTTCCCCCATGCTTCAACCTTATAGATTACATAAAGTAGTTGTTGTCACATGAAAAGAGGTTGTTTGACAGCACTCATTGAATTGACTACACAAAGGTCAATGGGAAAGTCAAAGGAGCACAGCACATATCTAAGAAAGAGGATGTAAATCTATCTTTCTTTAGATGTCAGGAATGTCTTTTAGAGACACTTCTAATCAACTATCAGATCACTTCAAACAAGTACAAGCTTTTGGGAGGTGTCCAGGATTTACCAAGATATGAACGAAGACCCAAACTGTCAGCCTTAGCTGAGAGAATCCTGCTTTTGATGGTCACGAACTTCCCAGGAGCCACCACAAATCCACACCTCCAAGCTTGACCAAAGTGTACAGCTGACTACATAAAGTAGACAACTAATGTGTTAAGCATAGTGGTAATTCACCCCACGACCCCAATTCTGCCAAAATTATAAAACGTTCATATCCATATCCATCCACAATTCTTCTAAAAGCTTGTTGATGGCTGCCAAAACCATCTGCTGAAACGTTCTAAGGGACATTTAGTCAAATACGGTATGTGCCAAAAAAATATACAGTGCTGAAACTCGCGCATCTTGGACGCACATTTGCGATTGTCGACCTGGCAAAGCTCCAGCCGCACGTGTTCCCAGGAGTGAAAAGGAAGTTGTGTTGTGCAGTCGTTGTTGGAAATTGGTCTCTCGACTAAGGAAAGGGTATTCATAGTTGAGTATCATTTCCGCTTGTACGGAAGTGCTCGAGAATGGGGACAAAGTTTGCAAAAAGGTGGCAGAACAATACCTTCACATACCCATATCCCATTCCTCTGATCTTACACCACCTGATGACTACTTGTGGGGAGCGCTAAAGAAGAGTGCGTTCAACTGTGAAGATCCGAACAAGAACGGTTCCCCCGCACTACGCGGACAGATCGTACCCTTTTGTAGGAGTCTGCAGCAACTTTTGCTCTGGGAATCCGGGTTGAGAATCTGCTTGAATGATATGAACACTGTCTACAGCGAGGCGGTGTACACACACATCGAACCCTTACATTACGCATACCGTGGTAAATCAACACGCTAATAGTGTGTATGCTAGTTTCTTTCAGGAGAAATCATGTCACAGATGAGAACAAGGTAATATTGTTTGTCTTTTCATTGTAGTTCTTTATATCTTGGCGCACACTGTATTAGGTTTTCTGTATGTTAATTTTTCATGATGTATAAATAATTGTAATGCCGTGTACTGTAGATACCCAAATCAACTCAAACCAAATTCTTGAGGTGTTGTAATACTAAAGATCCATGCTGTACAATCATTCTGTCATCATATTCATTGCAAACGCAATGATGATATTCATCTTCATGATGTACTGTATGTACTTGATACTGCACCTGTAATTAGTTTGAAACTGTGGTTCACAGTTTCATAACCTTGTGCTGAAACAACTGTAATTCTCTCTCCTTTTCCTTCATAGATTCCAACATATTCAAAATGCACCTGATAAAGTCCTCACACCGACCAAATGCTCACACCGACCAAATGCTTATCACGTGTTACACATTACTCTCACATCCTGCCTACTCTTTGTACCGTATGTGAGACTAAACTGACTCTTCTGATCTCTACTATTGAATTAACTGGTGAACTTCGGTGCATTACTAAATGACTTCCAGTTGCATTTAAAGGCACATCAAACAGCGTTTGTGTTCACTTAAATAAGTCACTAAAATAAATGGGGCATAAACAATCCACAAATTTTCATGCCAATACAGAGAGAAACGTTATCATTCTCACTCACACTCATATCCCAGTATGCATTTTCTGGTGTTTTACCCTAGATCAATTTGCAGCTGCATCGTCAACGTTACAAAACATGGAAACAGTATTTTGCTGTAAGAGTGACGGGAAATCAAATCCTTAATAATTACCTAAAACTCTGAAGTCAAAATTTCCTCTTGAGAATTGGTCATTAAAAACGTTTTTTTTTTTAACATGACAATGAATTGAAGCTAAACATCGGCTGGATGACACTACTGTACCTAGGACTAATGACCGAATTGCTTTAACGTGAGTAATTTCTAATAGAAATAGCAAGGAGTAGTAAGAGTCATAGGTTATTATACATATGTTGCCAAACATGGCCCATGGAACTGTGTCAGAGATCATGCGTCATGTCCATAGATGAGTCAACTCGCAGTTACTGTCCGTAATCAGTCGCTGTCAATGTTAAGAGCATGGAGTGGCTTGGGTGTCTATGAATCATCAACTGTCACGTCCTTCCTTCACACCATGCATACCAACATGCACAAGTTGTGAGAGCAGCAGGTTTATAAGCCTTCTCTGACACACACACACACACACACCCACTCACACAAATGTATATGCAGAAACACACTTTACAGGCTCAGTGCTCCAACTATCGCCACATGGCAGTGAACTTTGGGGGAGATAAATGAATATCCCCGTACACATAAACAACCTCACATAGGGCCCTTCTCGACTCTTCCCCACTAATTCCTATTCATTTAAACGCCACATGGGCAGGCCACGCAGCCAGAGACACATTCATTATTTAGCTGCTTTTGTTTATGAATAGCTTACTGGTGCAGGCCTGAGTCTGCATGCAACGGGCCTCGTAAATCACAGACATCGAGTCGTTTTTTTTTTTTTTTTTTTTTTTAGTGGGCTCACTCAGTTTCCGTGTGTGTGCGTGTGCGCGCGTGTGTATGCATGTGCATACACGTGTGCATGTTCAGCTTGAGAATGGCTTGTCATCAATTTACCTTTGAGCTCCTCTCCCTTCTGTTTAATTAGTAATGAGGACAAATATTTGTTTGTTCCAGGAGAGAGAGAGAGAGAGAGAGAGAGAGAGAGAGAGAGAGAGAGAGTAAAGGAGATTGAGGTGAGAGAAAGATGTTTGATCCCCCTCTGGACAAAATTAAAGTCAGTGCTCTCTGTCAGCCTGGGCTGTTTCCCAACAAGCCTCCCTCTGCAGGGTTGAAGAGGCAATGAGGAGCAGTGGGAGTCTGGTGGAGTGATGGATCAGCCTTGGGTTGAGGGTAAACACGAACAAGCATCAACAAAAGCACCAGCACCCAGCCAGCACCAGCACCAACGGCAACTTAGCCTGTCTTTATTTATCACTGCAAGATTTACCCCAGTCGTTTTTTTTTTTTTTTTTAAACTGGAGTGAAAGTACACAGAACAAGCCCAGGCTGTTTAACATAGTCTTGCCTATAAATAATCTTGGCCTGTGTCATTTGTCAACGTGACACTCGCACCCTTATTGAGTTCCACTTGGGGGGATCCAGCCAGCTTCTTTTTTCCCCCTGCTCACTCGCTGAAGTGTCTTGAACCTGAACGCAGTGACGGAACGGCACAAACATATCCCTCAGCCCAGGCTTAGATATAGAGCTTATTGAAATGGATTTTGAAAAAGTATCCTCTTATACTTAATATACTGTCATATTGAAAAATTAGTAACACCTCTTTTAATTGTATGTGTTTTTTGTGTAAAAACATAACAAAATTCATCTGCTCATAGAAGGTCTTAGTATTAGGTGAATTAAAATCTCAGATGAAAAACAACACAGTTGGAACTTTCTTCACCATGACCTTTTTTTTTTATTTTAACAAAAATAAAGGCATTAAATAAATAAATAAATCATGTGTGCAGTACTACAGTAAGTATCCGCATGATTCAATAGCTTGTAGATCCAACTTCAGCAGCAATAAACTGATGAATACTTGTTCCCTGTATGACTTTATCAGTCTCTCACATCATTTTCCCATTCTTCTTTACAAAATTGCTTAATTTCAATGAAGATTTCAAGTCAAGCTTGGTCCTCAGCATTTCAGTTGGGTTGATCTCTGGACTTTGACTTGGCCATTACAAAACCTTAATTCTTTTATCTTTTATTTTGCTGTAGATTTGCTGTTGTGCTTTCATGTTCTGTTTCATGACCAAATTTCAACCAAGCTTTAGCTGTCAGATAGAGGCCAAACATGTCCACTTTGGACATCTTTGTCCACAGGGCATTGTTCTATGATCCTTGTGGTTTGTTCAGATGCAGTTTTGTGACCCTCAGTTGTGCTACCATGTTGTTTTTTTTAGAAATAAGACATTTTCTCCTGTCAACTCTTCCAAACAAACTGTACTTGTTCAGTCTCCTACTAACTGTTCTGTCATGGACTTTAGCATTTAACATGCTCAGTGAGCATTGTATGGTCTGACCTTGGGGTGAGCGCGCTGGGACGTCCACTTCTGTGAAGATTGGCGACCATCTCGAATGCTTTCCACTTGTGAATATTCTTCCTCACTGTGAAATGTTGCACTCCAAATAGTTGGAAATGGTTTTTATAACTCATTCCAGATTTGCGCAGCAACAATTTCTTCTCTAAAATTATTAATTATGTCTTTGCCTTATGTGCTAAAACTTCTGCTTTTATAAAGATCTTCTATAAACACCTGCTGTGTTGAAGAAGGGCTGATGATTAGCAACACCTGGCTACAACTTACTCTCCTAAATATTATACTCTCCTACATATTATTGTATATTAAGTATTGTTTGTTCTTTTGACTTCATTTTTAAGAAATAAATAATTGATGGTAAAAAAAATACTAAGACTTACTATAATCAGATGATTTTTACTATGTTTTTACACAGAAACACATAAAATGAAAAGTGGGGGTACTAACTTTGTACATGACTGTAATAACTCACGCTTTGATGCCTTGGCCTGGTCTTCAAAGGAGAATTGCTTACAGGTGGTCTGATGCTTGTGATTAGAAGTCTTCTGTATAAGTACAGTGGTAAAAACTCATCCTGGGTTTAAAGTGACTGAGATATAAAGGAAAGACTCTGTGGTACAGGAGTTGAAGTAATCCTTTGTTACTGATCAGTAGACCTTTTAGTTTTCTGTGCCAGTTTTGCCAATTAGAGAAACCGGATGAATGCGGAAGTGTTACTACAGTATATGTCAACCAGATGCTGCTTCACAACAGAGCTTGTGGAGCAATATGCTGTCCATGGTGCTGAAACTAGCAGGCTCACTATTGCCAGGTAAGCAATCCTTACTTCATGAACTTAACTTATTAACTGAAATCAATCTGTTAATGGAGAACACCAAAGACAGTGCATTTAGATTGGTATAAAGATGTACAGGTTAGAGTCATTCATACCTCTGAGCTTACTATCAGATCTAGAGACGTGTGGTGCGCTCTGTTTTGAAGGCAAGTGCTCTGGTATTGAAAGACCTTACTTAGCAGAACTGTAGCTGAAAATGCCTTATATCAGCATATGCATCATTTCTGGTAGATTAAAAACACAGCTAGACTATGTGTGCTAAAAGAAAAAACTCAAGTTAAGCTGTAAGCTATGAGGTTAAATTCAGACTTAAGGAAGTGGAAGAACTTTTGCTCACTCACTCATTGTCTATAGTACTTTACCCTGTCTTCAGGGTCGCTCAAGGTATCTCAGGAGACTTAGGGCACAAGGCGGGGTACACCTTAGACAAGGTGCTAATCCAGTGCAGGGCACACACTCATTCACACACATTCATTCTCATAGGCAATTTGGAAACACCAATTAGCCTAATCTTCATGTCTTTGGAAGGTGGGAGGAAACTGGAGTACCAGGAGGAAAGGTGACAATGCTAACCACTACTAAAAGGACTTTTATTTAAAAAAAAAACCCCAAAGAATCCAAGAGTCTGGATTGCAATGTTTACGTGTTTATTATTTTTTTCCCCATCAACACTAATTAGATTTTGACCAAAAAAGGAAAAGGAAAAAGGGAAAACATAGGGCATCTGATTTTCCAGTTGCACAGAAGCTCAATAATGTGTACAGTACATGCTTAACAAAAATGTTGCCTGGCAATCAATCACACATCAGGAACACACCGTTTGATGATGTTGTTTCAGCATACAGTACCGCCTCAGTTTGCAGGATAACAGGGCCTTTTCTAAGCAAGCACTTGAAGAATGCTTACCCAGTATGCCTTGCTGCTGCATGCTTTCTTCTAACTTTAATCATGCCTTGCCGTGAATAAGATTATGCATAAACTGCATGGAATGATGCACAACCCCACACCTAAGCACCTGACATGGAGCGGAATATGAGAACAACAACTTACACCCGGCCCTTATTCCCTTCGATTTGTCTTGCTTAAAAAACAAACAGGCCGTGAGTGGATGAATAAATAAAGGCGTGCAGAATGGATGGTGTGGAGCAGGGGATGACATTGCAGAGGTGCATAGGGACCTTTGGGAGCACAGGCCTGTGGAGGAGGCCTCTCACCCAGACGCAGCTCTGGCTCCGGGCACAGCGTTCATCATTGTGTCCGACCCTGAAAGGGGACCATCCATCAGACCGCATGCATCAGTGATCATTGACGTATAGAGGAGTCACTAGTCTGCAGGATGGGTGAGGTGCTGGTGATGGGAGACACTACAGTACACTTTTTTACCACCCAATGGGGTCTAAACCCTTTTTTTGGGACTTCACTTCAAGTTAACCCAACAGAGGGAAACAGTCGGAATACAACTCCCTCGTTAAAGACAATTTTGTAGCAAGTTTCGAGGCACGTTTAAGGCCTACTCGTTCTGTACCAATTTAACCTACTCGTTCTGTACCAATATCGACCACCAGTCAGTAAAATAAAGCAGACAATAAAGATGATGGATGTGATTTTGCTGCCAGGTTTCAAACAAGCAGTCTCTTGTAATGTATCTATGTGCTTACTATTACGAATCTGATTGTGAATGCAAATTTGCATCACAAGAAAGGAGCTTTATTGAGGTATAAATTTTACTACTGCATCGGTCACAAGATTACAATTTTTACTTAGAAATACGACCCGCTGCCACACAGGGAGCGTGTTTGCCAGAGTAAGAGGTGAATCATTTCAGCGAGAGATAAAACATTTAGAAAAGATGTAGTAGATGAATAGGAGAGAGATTTACAACAGATAGTCTACATTTACTTCATATAATTTCTCTGTTATTGAGGGCTCTCATTTATCCTTCCTGCTCGAGGCAAACACATCACTGTGAATAAACGCACAATGCCACATAATCAGCAGGTCTGAATGAGGAGACTGAGAGCAGCAGTTTATTATGAGAACCAATTCATCTGTGCATCCGCATACTCCATTTATCTGCCCTCTGTCCCTGGCTTTAAACCATCTCCCTTCTCTTTTTACTCGAGTTAGGGTGCCTTTCCTGTCATAACGCTCACATGTAAAAATGAGCCGCTGACTCAGGAGCTAGTAGCGGTTGATTTCCGATCAATAGCCTCTGTGCAAATGAGAGGTGGCACTGTAAAGCATGCTGGACATGAGTAACTTCTGACCTGGGAATGCAAGCCGGTGTTCAAAGAGCAGTAGAGCAAGGATCGTCCGTCCCTGCAGCTTAAAATGCACACGCACTTCCCTGATGACCATTGATCAGTGGCTCCTTCACCAGACTACAGTCCAGGGACCCAGGAGAGCTTTCTTTGTTGCTGGATTAAAGAGTGGTGGACGGCACTTGGTTGCCCGGAGCCAGCCCAATAAAGAGCACATGCTTTATGACAGGCCGAGCATGCTACTGGCTCAATTTAACCGCTCGATAGCTCATCTCACACAAATTGCATCGTGTTGACGAGCCGGCGGGGGCCATCATCGGCTCTGGACACAAATATTTTTATTAAAAAACATGGCTGAAGAAGAGAGACCGACTTCTTCTTATTGGGATTTTAGAACTCTACTCAAATATAAATGTTTTAAAAAATATGATACATAATTAAATAAAAAAATGAATAATAATAATAATAATAATAATAATATACATAATGATATTGCTAGCACTGTATGTCACCAATGCTTTCCAATGTAACGATATCTCTTGGATATTAAAAAAAAAAAGTTTAACAACAAATTGTGTACAACATTTATTCAACAAAATATCCGTCCACCTCGCCATCCATTATCTATATTGCTTACACTGTGTTGGGGTCACAGTTGATCTGGAGCCTATCCCTATACCCTGAATGGGGTGCCAACCCAGCACAGGGCACATGCACACACACTTACACAGCCAATCATGCATTAAGAGCAATTTGGAAACGCAGATCAACCTACTGTGCTTGTCTTTAGACTGTGGGAAGAAATCAGAAAACTGGAAGGAAACTCCATTCACACAAACTAGAGGCGAGATTCAAACTCCTAATCCAGTAGGTGGAAGTGCTAACCACTAAGCCACTTGATGCCTGAAGCATTGATAGACAACTTTCCCATATGTTGAAAACTGTTGGCCTAATCAGAAAAAAAAAAAAACACTGTTCTCTGATACTAATCAATTTGGATTCTTTGTTTATTATTATTATTATTATTAATTCATTCGCTCTGTTTAATGTGATATACACAATGAGTGAGTGATATGTAAGATATTTTAATGCTGAATGCAGGTTCTGTTGTTACATTATACCTCTCTAAAATGAATATGGTGGATTCAGGGGTGACCCATTTGATTGCATATTAAAGTAAAATTAATTATTTTCTCTTCAATTGTCTGTTAATTGCTTTAACTTACTTGCTATAAAATAATCATTTTTTGAATCAATTGTTACATAAGAGGAACTATCGTTATATACCACAGTTTATCTCTGTCTGTTCATCACACTGTAAATTACTATAAGGTAACAATTTTCTACTGCCAGGCTTTTGACTATTTAGACGTACAGTAATTTCCTGACAGTACATGATATACATACAGTAAGTTGATGTAAACAAAAGCATGCTTGTAAAGTGCAACGTAATGTTTTAGCAGCACGCCGGCTGCCTGCACCTGAGACGATGGCTTCATTTGAGCAGAGTTGACAAGCGGCGAAGGCATCGCGCAACCCTTTTCACTGCTCAGGCTGTAATTAAACATTACAATGAGCAGGGGCCCGCGAGACAGCCTGGCTAATTAGCAGCTGAATGAGATCCTCTCCTTGCCTCCGCTCTCTCTCTATCTCTCTCTCGCGCTCTCTCTCTGCCTCTGTTCCTCCAGAGGCATTTACTAAAGAGAACATGACATAGAGCTTTCAGAGTTTGGCTGGTTTTTGTTGGCTTAGCTTAAAGGTGGACAAAAACCCCATAGGGAACAGTTTGAAAAAGTCTATAATACAACTTCAGGTGGCCTTGTTCGTGCTGAGTTCAGCATTGCGGTTTTGCATCAACAGGCTAGCTTCAAGCTACATTTTGGCAAGGCCTGTAGCACTTTGGCCAGGAGAGGACACAAAGGCCTTTGGCACCATAATTAGACTGGTGGTGGTGTTGTGCCCTGGCTTGATGGCTTGGCCGTCAAAAAACAACATGCTCCAATTAACATCCCCTTAATGTGGCCACTGTGGACCCCCTGTGCCCTCCTGGCCCTTTAGAAGTGCGGAATCAAAGAGCCAGGAAGCGCACGCTCCAAGGACATAATTGGGCTGCCCCCTGACCTTCATACCTTAAATCAACCAGTTTGTCTGCTTCCAAACACTCCCCTGTGCTAACTAGCGTTTACCACCAGCACTCATTAGTCGAAAAATACCTCAGCTCGCGGACAAAAAAGTAGACAAACAAATACAGACACTAAAAAGCCAAGCTCCATCGTCATATTTTTCCATCTGTCCCTCAAATTAAACGATACCACATTGCAGATGCAGGCTAAATAAGCAAAGCGTTTACATTTGTAAAGTTCACGACAACATTTGGTCTATTAAATCTGCTCCAATTAATCAATGTTAAAGACAGAACCGAACCAAAGTAAGTCAGGCAGACTGTGTGGAGACAATGTGGAATCAGGCGTGAACAAGCGACTGCTCATTAAATCGATGCGTCCCGGAACGATGGGATGTCCTCTGTTTAGCCGGCGTACTGCTGAATGCCGCTGATAAGCAATGTGGCCACATCATTAAAACCTATGCAGTCGCCGGCAGTTTATTGAGGTGCCCTTATTTACATCTGCACAAACTCTGTAAAAACTGGCCTTTTGATTGCTGTAACGACTCATCACTTGCATATGGAGGAGTGGAGCATGGCTGTGCAGCCAGACATAACTACAGTCCTTATTTCAACCAGGAGGAGAACAAGCTTCATTTATTTTTCTGACTATGCATAGCAATGGCTCTTCATTTTATGGCAATGACTATCATAAAAAGGGCTGTTGGCTGCTCCTGTGGGAGGTTATTTACTCCACACGCAATCATCGTTATATGTTGGGAGTGAAGAAATACATATTTCTGTCATTTCCATAAAGAATGAGTATAACATCTGCACCATGAAACGTCGCAGGAAAAATAAGGGCAATAAAAGCCTGTAGGTTGCTTGTCGTATGCAGCTGTGTGCTAACTGCTTGACGGAAACAAAACCGCATCAATTCTCTAATACTTCCACAATGAACTAAGGTGATTATAGAAGAGAATTGTGTAACATTACAATACGGTTGTAATCTCGTTATGCATTTGTCTAGTTACCAAACCACAAAAATGAAAGCACATACAAGAATGTGGACACCCGGAAAGAAGGTGTGTGTAGACCAACATTTTTCTCTTTTATGAGAATTCACTTATAATACAACACTCCATGGGCAGGAGCACTGTTTATGGTTGCATTCAGTTCTCCTGTCTGGGTGTTTTCTTTAAATCATACAGAGTAAGCAGTGCCATGGGCGCAGTAAAGGAGGGAACATGTGGACAGCGTTGGAGGGTTTTATGCCCAGCATGGTGGAACCAGCACTTGGCAGAATTAGCAGAAATAAATGATCCCAAGGCCAACAAAGTTATGCGAAATGTAATCGAGCCACGGCTACAGGGGGGGTGGAGAAGCAGAGGAGGCCATGCAAAAGTGCTCTATCAAACAGCCGTGGCAGGTGCTCCAGCGCAGCAGGCATGCTAATGACAAGAGACCCTGCTTTAGCCGTCCACTTCTTCTCCTGTGAAGTAGTTCTCCATGGCTCCACTGACTTAACCGGCCAGTGCACTCTTGGGAAATTATCCTAAATAGACTTGCTGTCTCTCAGCGTGAGGTATACATGGATGTTAATCCACAGCCAGAGGATGCACTCATGCGTCTGGGCGCGCAGATGGGAATCGCCAGGGTCAGCAGTGGAATGGTGGAGTCTGTGGACTCTGATTATGTTCCCTGGAGATAATTAAACCTTTAAACAGTGAGATACCGTGAAAATTAGTAAAGTTTATCTGAATGATGATTATAAGGATGTTTTCACACGGGGCCCAAACACTTCATTTTGCAGACGCTGTAGTCTGTAGGGGGCGGGGCTTGTAGGTTCAGCTTTCTCGTGGAATAATTGCTTCTGAACTGTGGATTGCTGTCCCAATTTGAAAAACACTACGCACTAGTTTCATATGTTGCCTGTATTTTTTACAATTTTTACTAAAAAAAATCTTTATTTTCTTTAGGTCATAGAAGCATTTCACTCCATATCATACTGTACTCATCATATTGCACTTTGTATATGCATAGCATGTAAGGAATACCTGGGGGAAAAAAATTAAGAATATTTGAAGCTGTGCAGTTTTTGCATAGTCCATAGTGAAATTATTTGCCCCACAAGGTTAATTATTAGCTTCCACACTAGGGTTAGTTGAAAGTTAGTTGACAACATTTTTTTTTTCACCAGGACTAATAATCTATGTTCCTGTGCTCAGAATCCCTGTGCTTCAACACTTCACCAACTAAAAAATGTAATCATGTTAAATAAATGTTTCATTTTTCAGAGCTCCTTCGCATCCTCATTCAAGCTACCTGTTCCAGAATCCCACTTGTACTTGGATTCGTGTGTTTCATCCGCAGGTCTCAGGTGTGATGCGTGATCTGTGGACGAGCAGCTGAGTTAAAGGCAGCTCCATTCAGCTCATTAATGCTGCCATCACGCTCATTTGTGCCTCAGAACCACCTAGGAGTTGTGTTTAATTTGCCTTTTTCATTACTGTTTCCATTATTTCTCTTAACTTCTGCGGGCGACTTTTGTTTTAACCTTGAACTGGCCACCTCGACGTTAATGACTTGAATAGTTTAAGATGAGATTGGGGTGTGCATGCGACATGCCATCTCTACAAATTAACAGTCAGGGAGAGAGAAAGAGTTAGGGAGGGAGATGGAGAAAAAAAAAGCACTTTAGATTGGATTTCCACAATTGACTTTTATCTGATTCCTTCTAGTACTTGTTTTGTGCCTAAATATTAATGATTCAGAGGGGTGTGACATCACTTGTGTTTTTGAGAGATTACTTTTTACATGAATAGATCCACACCAAATCTTGAGTGACTACTGTTAAGGCATGGAAAAGTACACCTTCTTTCAGACTTAAAGCTAACAGTCCTTACTGCTTCTGTTCCTTCGCAGACAATGATCATAGTGATTCCTGCCTTAATGGCCCTCTCTTAGTGCATGTAGCAGTTTCAATTACATTTATTACTAAGTGTCAATGAAATAATAATAACACCTGTATTGATGAGTAGGAATATTTACGTTTAAGTTCCGGTCGCTCAAAAGACATAATTAGTGTATAAGGTGTGAATGAGACCTGTATGGTATCCTGAAAACGTGACATCACAAGTCAAACTGAATTAGTCATTCCGCGTTGAGCGTGTGTGCGCGTGTGCACCCTGTCTGTGAAGTGCAGTGACACAGTCGAGGCTGGTTAATTAGAATTGTGTCAGTGAGTAAATGCGCTGTGACCTGGACCTGTGCAAGCGCCATCTCCAGCACCATCGACGACCCTTTCAACTGCTTCACTAGAGACCCTGGATGGGCCTGTCAACCAGTCTGCATGTGTGTGTGTGTGTGTGTGTGTGAGCGTGAGAGACAGAAAGAGAGCAAGAGAGACAGCGAGAGATAGAGAGAGAGAGAGAGAGACAGACAAAGTATCGTGAGATCTAAAAAGGACTCTTGTCTGTCTTTGTCCTGGAGGGTCCTCTAGCCATACTCCAGGGGACAGGAACACCTCTGTGCTTCATAAGCTATGGTAATGGAGCCTCGATGAACCCTTCAAAGGCCTGGAAAGGCCTCTTACACAGCAGGATGCTTGCAGTGGAGAGAGTTAGAGTGAAGGTGCACTCCTGTGGACTCGGAGAAGCAAAGATGTCATGCCTGGAGCTTTCCTCTTATCTGCCACCAGTCATTAATCTGATGACTATTTTTCCTCCTGTAATATTCTCTAATTCCCGTCAGATTTTTAAATATTCAGAAACAGATGCATTAACATTGGAAAACACAATGCCATTGTACAGTTTATTATAGCATAACCACTTTAAATTAAATCAGCTGAAATATTAAATATTAATGAATGGCAAATAACAATTATAAACAATATAATAATAACCACATCAGGTGTGATTTGTGATATGTGAACAAGCAGCTGAGTTGTTTGTTTATAATAATACTATACTATTTTTATGTTATTAATATTATTGCTACAAAACACTGTACTACAATGACATCATAACTACAGATTATATTATTATATTATTATATCTTCTCTAAAATGTCTAATATAATTATTTTCATATGAACATTTTGACAGAACAATTAAATGAATGGCAATTTGGGACATTCATCTTTTGCCATTTATTATTATTATTATTTTTTATTATTCTTATTATTCTTTTATATATATATATATATATATATATATATATATATATATATATATATATATATATATATATATATATATATATATATATATATATGTGTGTGTGTGTTTTCATAGACAAACCTGTGAACCAGAGAAAAACTATTTGGCAAAAAAAAAAAAAAAAAAAAAAAAAAAAAATATATATATATATATATATATATATATATATATATTTTTTTTTTTGCCAAATAGTTTTTCTCTGGTTCACAGGTTTGTCTATGAAAACACTTTCCTGTAAAAAAAAAAAAAAAAAAATCTATATCTTCCTTTAAAAGCTGTGAACTTCCATGTTTTAGGCATGACATGTAATTGCCACATTAACAACTCAGTGTTTGTACAACATTCAAGTTGCATAATCATAATGTTCCGTTTCACCGAGTGTATTGCAGCCATTAAGCATGTAGTGCATGTAGTTCATTAATGCTGGGGTCACTACAACTACAACTGCAGTATCAGAGAGTCAATGTGCTTTTTCTTGGCTTCAACATTCTCCAAAAATGCACTGAACACATTTAGTTCACTCACGGCAGCCGCTGTTTAATTGCATTTTTAATTCTGCAGAGCTGCTTTGCAACAATGAGCACTGTTAAAATTGCTTCACAAATAAAATGTTAAAAAAATAAAAAAGACTACCTCAATGTAAAGTGTTACAATAAAAAATAAGACTTATTGTATATAGAGACACACATTACAATAAGGGAGACTATGACTCAAACAACAATACACTTTTAGTCAAAGTCTTTAACACTGTCCTTTAGGTTTTCTTGCTGTTGTAAGATTGTTAAAGGGTGTATTAGAAATTGTGTTATAAGAAATAGAAAAGAAAAACACGGTTGTAGCATGCAATCTTTAAGGGATCCCAAGAAGGACAAACCCCAAAGGGTCCAAGATTTCCCTCTCTTCTTCTTCCTAAAACTAATCTCATTACTCACATGAAGGTAATAAATACTGTAATTATGTATCATTTCCTTTGCAACATTAAGTTGACTATGAAGTATAAAGCATTCAGTATTTTTATGGAAGACTAAAAGCCATTCTAAAGTGATGCTTCTTGTAAGATGCAGTATATATTTGTAGCCTATCATATCATATACAAATATAATACAAACATATATATATTTATATAAATATATTTACACAATTCTTGAGAAACATTCATTCTGCATATTAGCATCACTTGAGTAACTGCTTGCTCTGTGCAATAGAACGTGTGTAACCCCCCCAAAAAAGCAGACGTCTAATGGCCGATGGGTCTAATAGGAGTGTTATCAAGGCAGATTGTGTGCAACCGTCATAGATATTTCAGACTCTTTTTAGTCTGTCCTCTCGAAAATACTGCCCCACACACCCCGCCCTCTCACATACATCTGCCTCTTGCTCTGTTCCTCCTCTCCTCTGTCTGGTGACACCACCTCACCAACTAATTAGAATTCTGTCACTAAGTAAATGCATTGTGACCACTGGGTGACAGCTGTGCCTCCCTGCTATTTGGTTTGGGGAGAGTGTGTGCGTGTGTGTGTGTGTGTGTGCGTGTGTGTGTGTGTGAGAGAGAGAGAGAGAGAGAGAGAGAGAGAGAGAGACAATCAGTAGTGCGGCAGCATGGCGATGGCGGTGGCAGTCTCCCTTTTAACAGGAGTGGTGCTGGTCTTTGCCACTGACCTGACAGTCATTTAAATTACAGCAGAGGAAAGGGGAGGCCAGCCAAACACTGTGGAATAATGCACTGTCTGACGGACTGACTGAGTCCTGTTTGCCCTGACAACGGCCTGCACTCTCTTCCTTTTCAATTAAGAGAGAGAAAGAGAGAGAGAGGAGGGACGAGCATCCCGCATCTCTCCACCCCACCTCCCATCTCTGGCTCAACCTTCACTCATGCCGACACCGTCGCGCCATCTCCTCCCTGACTCCTGTCCTACTCCTGCATCTTTTACCATTCTCTTGTCCCTCCAGCCATGCCAGGGCTCTCTCTCTCTCTCTCTCTCTCTCTTTCTCTCTTTTACTTGTAACACCACGCTGCCGATCCACTCATACACAAATGAGCGTCTGGGTGACGGCTGTAATATCCAGCAGCTCGCAGACAGGCTATAGCTTATTAGCTTACACTGGGAAGCCACGACTGTGCTCTCCTCCTATTGCCTGTAGCCCCAAAAATAGCACGCTGATGTCTTCTGCCTTGACCCTTACTTACTTTACTTTGTTTGCTTATATGATATAAATACTACTTAACATGTTGTCATTGTCCACCGTTCATAATGCTCAAATAAAGGATCCTCGCTTTCTTGTACGACTCCTTTCCCCCCCCCCCGAGTCGACACTATACAAGACGTATGACAGTAAACACAGAGTAATTAGCTGTCAAGTCCCTCACAGTGCTTGTAGTGGGAAAAAAGTGTGAACTCTTCCTTTATTCACGTGGATGGCAGTTAGTGTATGGAGTGTAAGTCTCAGTGCTCTTCACTCAGTGACTCTTACTGGCACTTCAGGCCTTGGCCTTTATTTGGTGCTGTCTGGGTGTGGAGCGTGCCCTGCTGGCTGGCAGGCAGGCAGGGTGCCATTGCGCCAGCATGTGCCAGCGCGTGGCATGGCTGCCAGCTTGTGACATGACAGTGGATTATGCCTGTTCCACTCCGCCATGCAGATGTCCCCTCTAAAGCCCATCATTAGAATGGAGGGCCTCGCTCCAGAGAGACAGGAGAGTGGATCTGCAAGACTGAGACACACTCAAGAAAGAGAGATAGAGACAGATACACACAGACACACAGAAAGAGAGAGAGAGAGAGAGAGAGAGAGAGAGAGAGAGAGAGAGAGAGAGAGAGAGAGAGAGTTCAGCCAATAGCCTTTTTCCCTTGGGAGACAACAAGTGCCAATCAGCATAGCTGAAGAGAGAGAATGATGAAATAACTGTCCTGCCAAGTACTACATTGGACCTTTCCTCTGTGTGCAACATATTCACTACCTCAGGCTTTCACCGCTTGCAAAACTGAATCTCATGTGCACCATTGAGGCTACAGTGACCAGAACTGTGGTCATATATTTTTTTCACTGAGTGTCTCAGAGAGAGAGAGAGAGAGAGAGAGAGAGAGAGAGAGAGAGAGAGAGAGATAAATAACTGTGATAAGTACAGAGTGACAAACGGTAGGGCTTTTGCCTCTGAAATATGCATGGCTTTTTCTGGGGAGAAGAGAGTTCATTTAGCCCCTTCGGTATGCTGGGGGTAATTAAAAGACATGATCAATAGTCTGAATCCCTCTTACCTTTGGCGTCTGATAAGAGCTCATAACACACACACTCACACAAACACTCACACACACACACAAAGAGGGAAAAGGCAGAACGGGGGACTGAGATATGCAGACATTTTTCTGTGAAATAAACAAGAGCAAGGTTAATTCTTTATGTTTGTATAATATTACATTTATATATTGATCTACAGTCCATTGCAAGAAATTAGAATATCATGGAAAAGTTTTTTTTTTCTTTTCATTTTACATGACGTTACATCCAAAGCTTTTTTGGTTAAATTTCAATTATTATGGCTCACAATTCATGGATATCAAAAGTCCAGTATTTCAAAATATTGAAAGATTTCCTAAGATCTATCAAAACAGGATTTATAATACAACAATATCCAACTTCTGTAAAAAAAAAAAAAAAAAATTATATTGATTCATGCACTCGAACCGTGATCATGAATTACTGCATCAGTGTGACATGCCATGGATGTGAGCAGCTTGTGGCATTACTAAAGACCAGGTTGCTTTGATAGCAGACTTTAGCTCATCTGTATTGACTGTGCTGGGTGTTTCTCATCTTCTTCCTCTTCACAATGGTCCATAGATTCTTAAAAAGTTTCATGTAAGGCACGCTGGCTGGCCAATCAAGCACAGTGATACTGAATCACTGTGGGCAGGTGCGAACCACTCAGCCTCTCCATAAAGCTTGTTAGAAGACGTAAGCAAGAAGTGCTCTGAAATCTGACTTTGGACTTGATAAAACACCAGCAGATGACATGGCATGCCAAATCATTAGCAGTTGTGGAACCTTTACACTAGACTACAAACAACTAGGATTCTGTGCCTCTCTACTCCACTTCCTCCAGACTCTCATACCTTTTCTTTTAAATGAAATGCAATATTTTCATTATTTTCATTTAAAAACAGGACCATTGATCAACAGTCCAGTTCTTTTTGTCCTTAGCCCAAGTAAAATGATTTTGATGTTGTCTCTGGTACAGGAGTGACTTGATGCTGGCAATGCAACAGTGGTAGGCCATTTCCTGAAGACTTCAGCCTCACTCCTTATAAAGCTCTTCCAGGTTCTTCAATCAGCTTTGTTTGAAAATTTTCTTAAGCTGGCAATCATCCCTGTTTCTTGTGCACCTTTCCCTACAACACTTTTACCTTCCAGTCAACTTTCCATGAATATGCTTTAATACAGATTTGACCCTCTGTGGATTACTCTCCATGTGAAATGTGTTGATCATCATCTCATGGATAAACTGTCAAATCAGATGTCTTCTCCCTACATGTATTGACCTAGATTGAGATGTTAATTGTAATTATACTGCATGAACAGTATTTTATTCAAAATTGAATTGAAATATTCTAATATTTTAAGAGATTGGATTTTTGATCTATGAGCCGAACAAAAAGGCTTGAAATAATAATATTAATTATGAATAATATAGTAATATTAATTACTGTGAACTAAATAATTATTAAATAGAACTAATATTACTAAAAAAAAATCTCTCATTTGATAAATCTGTATAAATCAAAGATTTCTATTTTTATTAGAGTATTGTTTAAAGGCAAATTAAAATTCTTTGATGGCAACTAATCTTCAATGGCAGTTAGAGTATTCATTTATAATTTGTAACAAAACTTTATATCACCCTATTACGGTATCAATTAAATTTTTTTACGATCAAGTTGGAAATCCTTGTACATGTTGTAGTGAAAACGATCTCTATTTGACTTCTTTGGAGCCTGAAAGAAAGATTTAGCCTTTCCTAAAAGCTGAACTCCATCATCAATATTCTAAAAGAATCCATAGTTCGGGAATAGCCAACTAATTAGAGTTGGCTTTAAATAATTTAGCTCCTTAACTTGCATTGATTTGTCAGTTCTGCGATCGGAGTAGAGCAGTAAAATTGACTACCCTCTAACATATACGCTTGTATGTGGTTTTATGGCGTCTGATTTCTCTTCTGCCCTTCTCTCACACTCCTGCTGATAACCTTGGCTCTCCCGTTGCCATTTCTGCTCATTTTCTCTTTATGCTCGTTTCTAAAAATGCCTTCATTTGAATTCGAGGCCTCTGTTTTTGTTTAGTTTCGTTTTTTTTTTTTTTTTCAGAATGAATATTGATAACTGTTATGCATGAAGCTTTCAGCATAAATATTGCTGCTTATCACGTGTCACTGATGCACCAAAATATATGTGATTATATTATGCAATACTATGCTAATACATGGAATATGTTACAGCCCTGTTTGAGAACTATTTCATCATTCTCTTTGCCATGCTGCTGACATCCTCGATCATGACAAGGCAACAATAATTCTGTTTGATTATAAGAAAATCATTTATTTTCATAAGTTTTGCTGGATTATTTGCAAATATCTGATCACCCATCTGATCAAGGTGGAGGTAGTTAGTAAAGAAAATGACAAATCACTGTTATAACAGATTGCACACTTAACTTTTAGTAATATGTACGAGCAAGTTGTTTTTTCCTTAAGGGGCTGTTATATATTATATAAATATTTGTTATATATTTGTTAGATCTATGAATTACTAAACAAATATTTCATCAGTCAAAAAGATTTTTTTAGACTGGCAAAGTTTTAGGTGTTTCTGCTCGGCACACACCCTCATCCATCTGGTGAAGGGCTCGGCAGATTTTTAGTGAGAAGCTAAGGAGATCTTGAGCTGGATGTAAAATGAGTAAAAAAAAAAAAAAAAAAAAAAGATTAATGAATTAGACATAAAATTAGCATTAAATTAGGGTGTTTTATTAGCTCTAATATTAATTCAATTCAAATACATTCAACTAAACTTACCTAAATATTAACACATTACACTTTTACAATTACCCCTTAATTAATCATTAATATTAATCACTGTTACTAATGACTAATACTACCTATTATAATTACTAAGCAAAAATTATTTCCTTATAAATGGTCTATTACCATATTACTCAATAATAGGAGCACAAGAAAGATGGTAACCTCAATACAAAGTGGACTTGTTCACTAACATGCATTTCCTAAGTTATAGAAAGGATTTATTCATGGCCCTGTTACCCAGTTTCATGCAAATGAAAAAAGGTTCCTTTTGAATCTGATTCCTCGTAAGGTTTCTTTTTTATGCCGTCTTATAAGGAGTTTTTCCTTTCCACTGTCACCTCCTGGTTGCTTATTTGGTAAAAATGGGAAGGGAAAAAAAGTATGCATTTATGAATCTAATTTCTCATTATTACTAATATATTTCGAATTTTAATTTCTGTAAAGCTATTTAAATACAATTGAACTGAACTGAAGAAAAGTAAACCACAACATAATTGACTACTCAGTGCTGTCTTTTGCGAAGTCCAGCCTAAATGCCCACCCCAAAAGGAAAATGACACCGCTAAACTCCTCCGACTGAGACTTGAGCATGTGTGGCCACTTCAGCTGACCAGCTCGATGGAGCAGAGATGAGGATTGCATCTGAGAATAGCCATTGACACCGGTTTGGAAAAGCGTCAGTGTGATGTGTTCAATATGTGTACATTTCCAGCAATATTGAATAGTGTGCCTTTGTAGCTCAGCCTGGTATGGTGTGGAATAAGAATGGCCTGACCTATAGCACTTCAGATGAGATTGCCTCACAATGAGCACTGGCCTGCATCGATTATACCCTGAGTGTTTACAGCAGCACTGGTCCACTTTGGCTTACTGACCCACCCAGATGCTCTGGAATTAGGCATGATCATAAATAAGATACAGTTACCTGCATCTGTCCACAACGGTGACCTGAATGGGAAGAATTAAAGAGTGTTATAATGTAGTAAGTACTTGTTTCAAAGCAAGTTTTCTAATTCTTCTAGTTCTTATAATGTTATTGAAGCAGTTTGACAGCAAAACGGGATAACTCCATGTTTGCATTTTTGAGGCTTTGCAAATAAATCAAGACGTATTACAAACTGACACAATATTTTGTGCATGTTTTATTTGAATCAGAATGAAATTAAAAAGCATATATCTTATATAAGACATATCTTATGTCCAGTGGCTTTGGTTATATCAGTCTGAATTTTGCAAAATGCATCAACCTAACCCTACCTACAGTTTTCTCCACAATGGATAAATCAGCTTATGTTTGGTCCATTGGTTATTTAATTATTCCACTTAATGTCAATAACATGTTAGTTGAGTTCTAATATAAAATATAGCAAACTCATGCTGTGATTGTGTTTACACAGTGAGTCATTGGGAACAATGACTCACTGTGTTGGAACAAATTGGAAAAAATGTCGGGTTTGGTTGCACACAAAACATTTTTTTAATTATAAAGATCGTTAAAGATCATGAGAAACATAACTAAAACAAAAAGTTTAGTTTTTAACATCATCAGCCTTGTCCTCTTCCAGTTTTGATTTCACTTTGTGAATTGACAATAGCACATTATCAAATTAAAGTTTGGTTAAATTTTTGTTAGCATCCCCTTATTTTAGAAGCTTTGATCTTCCATGTTTCCAGGCAAACCATATTCTAAAATGCTAATTGCACTGCTTCATTATGTCACATGACCAGTGAAGCTTTTGCATTTGCTGTGTCTGGCTACTTTCCTCCAATGGGGATTTCTGAAGTTTCAGTCAACATTGGTTGCTGCACAAATGGACCTTTATAGGTATATAAACAAAAGCTTCACTGGTCATGTGACAATATGAGGCAGTGCAATGTGCATTTTAGAATATGGTTTGCCTGGAAACATGGAGGATCAAAGCTTCTAAAATAACAATTATGTTTTCAAATTAAATTCTAATTAAATTTCAAATTAAAAGTTTGTTTACCGACAACCTTGTATTCCAAAGGAAAACAGTTTTTCAAAATGATTCAAAATTCGACAATTATGTTTATCGCATTTTGCTATCAAAATGTTGATCTCTTCAAGTTTGCATATTGGTTTTATTTCATGAAAAAAAATCCCAAAATTTTAATCTCCAGGATTATGTAGTTTTACATATCTTTGATGAAGGTTGTAAATAAGGAGCAAAAATCCACTTAAGAACTTAATGTAACATAGACCTAGTAAATTGTTGGACAGGAACCAACTCCATGTGGGGGAGATAATCTTGTGATATTCAGTATAGGTTGTATTAGTAAATCTACATTTCTCGGGAGTGCGCTACAAGATAACAGGTGGTTAATCAATTTAGTAATAAAGTTAATAACAGATATACTCTCTCGCTCACTCACTCACTCACTCTCTATACCATTTATCCTGTACAGAGTCACAGGAAGCCATGGAGACTCAGGGCATTAGATGGGGTCCACCCTGATTTGGATGCCAATCCATTACAGGCCACACACCTATTATGCTGTTATAATAGATATATAATATAATGGAGACTTCTCCAATGATTTCACACTTGATAGGTGAAAAAAATATTAATGGAATAGAGAATATTGGTGGCACTGTGACTAGCACTGTCGCCTTGCACCATCAGGGTCCAGGTTCCATTCCCACCTTGGGTCTTTGTGTATGTTCTCCCGATGACTCCCGATGGTACTCCGGTTTCCTCCCACAGCAAATTGGGGTCACTGGCATTCCCAATTGCCTATCGTATGTACAGTATTTGTGTGCCCTACAATGGATTGACACCAAGTCCAGGGTGCCCCTTGCCCCAAGTCTCCTAGTATAGACTCCAGGCCCCCCCCATGACCTGAAAACAGAATGAAGCAGTATACTCTATGGAATACTGAATATTGCACTCTTCTACAGTATATTTCTACTGTATCCATCATCTATGTAATGAAAATAACATTTTTATTGAAATAATTTACATCATTTGTTCAGACATGAGTTTCTGAAAGATTTGTTGCTATACTGTAACTATAATTTCATGAACTCACATTCAAATGATAAGTAAAGTCGATAAACATCCCACCCCGCCCTTATCTTATTTACCCAGTGACAACAATACCACAAAAATATAGTAAGGCTCATAACTCATAACTTTTTTTTTTTTTGTCAAAGCACAAAAAAAGAAGAAAAAGCAAAAAAAGCATTTTTGTCACACCACCGCGTCAATCAAGAAGAATGAAAAGCGCCTAGTGCCATTTTTCAGCCATGCTGCAGTGGTCAGAGTCCAGTAAACACACCCGAAGAAGGAGGTGTTGTGGGGATCTCATTGTACATAAGTCAAACTGCAGCGCTACCTGTTTGTCTCCTGGTGCGCGTCGATGCTTTACACACTGGGCGCTTGGGTTCACAAACAATACTGGGCTAACAGTGACACTGACTTAACCTGCACTCGGTTCTTTCACTAAAGCATACTGTACAGTAAGTACGCGCAGGCACTACACACTCTTTGAATACAGTTATCCAGGTTTATCACAATGAATTCGACTCATTTTGTCTAGTACTTTCTCTATCAATAACAGTCGGTGTGGTGGTGGCGATTTAGATCTGTGATAAAAAGCCACCGGATGATGACACAGGATCAAACCGTTTGACCCAAACAAGCTTTTTAACCTGCTTCAATTTAAGCATTCAGCAGCGATTGCGCATTCCAATCAGAGTCGCCGGGTGGAGTGACACGTGTTAGCGTGTTGTTTTTGCATAATTGATCTGATGTTAAAGTGCTGCATATTGAATCGCCTCTCGTGCCCTGACAACTCAAGTGAACGAGCGACGCTCTCTTAACAGTTTGTGCACATCCTACGCGCCCAGCCCGGCGGTAACGAGCGTGACTCCCAGGCCTGCGCCGAGCCATGTCATGCGAGAGATGTCTGATGAATGTGACAGAACGACAGAGAAACATAATGAAAAGCCCATGTCGCCGTGCGGACATGTTGTATACTGCTTTGAGGTGATTTAGCTCCGGCGGTAGGTGGGGAGGGGCGTCCACATATGGCCATAAAAAGAAATATACGCGTTCGGATGAGGTTGTGTGTGTGTGTGTGTGTGTGTGTGTGTGAGAGAGAGAGAGAGAGAGAGAGAGAGAAAAGAGAGAGAGGAGCAAGAAGTTCTGAATGCAGTGGCGGTGGCATGAAGAATGAAGTCACCTGGCTTTCCCTGAGCTTTGAAGGTCAAGGAGAAGCTCCTGCATATTCATGGCAGGGGCCAGTTTGAGGATCGATGGGTTTTAATTGTTTTTTCCTGGGCTGGGGAAAGAAGTGCCAGCAGCTATTGATTGGTTGCAGACAAGGCCACTTACATGTCACGTGCGTGTGTGTGTGTGTGTGTGTGTGTGTGTCATCACCCAGACGCATGGCAGACAATGGTGAAATGTGACAAGACACAGTGTCAACACGAGACTCAACATCTGCATCTGTCTTTCTGAGCTGTGTGTTTGGGGTGCTGCATTGTGTTTGGTCTGTGTGTGCATGTGTGTGTGTGTGTGCGTGCATGTTCGCGCACTTCACCCTAATCTTGTGACATGGGGTGAGGGAGGGGAAAGCAGCATAGGTGCATTATGGAGTGTGTGTGGTTCATTATGGAGTAAGTGTGGCAGTGTATAATCTCACACTCACTCACTCACTAAACAGCTTCAGTGCACTTCTCTTTGGTGAAGTTGCAGAGCTGAGACACAGCTGTAGTCTATACAGCTTAGACACCAATAGGTTTAGAAAAAAAAATTATTTACTAGTGACTATTAATTCAGCATTGATGCGTTACACATCTTTCTGTTATTCCAAATATTTATGATAGTATAATAATTATTAAATAATATGTTTTTTTATATATATATATTACGCCGGATGCCCTTTCTGACTGAAACTCTTCCATTTTATGTGGACTTGAGACTGGGAGGTTGGGTCTGACCAACCCAACCTCCAAACTTCCCAGATCCCAATCTATTTGAGAACCTATGGGTTGTGTCCGACAAACATTTCAGATCTATGGAGGCCGCACCCTGCAACCCACAGCACCGAAAAGATCCTGGTGCAACGTTCCGCAGAAAAAGCCACCACAGCAGAGCACTAAGGGGCAAAAGCTGCCCAGGTGGCACAAGGGGAACCTACACAATACTGGGCATAATGTGTTGTAATGTTGTAATGTTATAGCTAAGGATTTATACATAACATGCAAACATACACATACTTTTGTAATAAAATAAATTCCTTCTAAATTAAATTCGTACCATTACTGCAAATATAATGGAGGACTTAGGCCTATATAATGGAGGCCTATATTAATATACACCCTATAGTTATATATTTGAAAAGCTTTCAGATATTTAGTGATTAAACAAATTGTACCTTTCATGAAATATTCTACCTCATCATGAATGTTGCTAATCAGATTTCAATGGAATAGCGTAGAATTTTTCTGATTGGCTAAATCAATCTCCAACTCAACAAGTATTTACTTACTGTAGATAAAAATCTAACACAACTTAAATACAAGCCCAACACACCCTTTAAGCAAGCTAAATGAACAATGATAATTATGATTATAGCTATTATAAAAGATATTAAGTACCTAAATATCATTGTGGGTCTCGGACTTCGGAAGTAATCAATTACACCAAATCACTGAAGACAATAGAAATAATGCATTTTATGAATTTCTTCATTATAAGTTCTCTTGAGGAAGTGTATATACTCAGATGACTTTCTGTTCTTCTACAGTAACTACCCTTTAATTAAAATCTATACATTTGAATTCATTTCCCCCCATAAACACATGTTTGATATTAGCCATGTTGGAGGCTGGAACAAAGTGTTTGCTTCCGTCTGAGAGCTTTTGTACACTCCACCGTTGTGTCCAGGAAGAGAAAGTAACGTGCCCATATATTGCAGGTAGAAAATGCTATCGTTCAACTCTGGCTCGAGGAAAGGCCATGGCTGCTTGACAAAGGGTAACACCTGCAATCTGTAGACCAGTGGCCTCATTTTGTGGAGGTAAAGGTTGGCCACGCACCAACATCAGTCACATACCAGACCAGGCCATGGTCTCAATCAGGTTCAGGTGAAAGGGAAAATGCATCGTTTAGCCGCAAGTGCCAAAGAGAACAGCAGCAGGAATGCTATAACAAGATAAATACTGAGACCAGAATGAGAATGACTTGAGCTTTACGCAGAAGTTTACACAGACGGAATATTGTGCTGTACTTAAAAAGAGCGTTCACCCTTCAAAAGTGTATATGAATTCTAGATGCATCGTAACGCATGAACCAGTGTACAATGTTATGAAACGGCAATGCTTTTTTAGGTACAGTAGATGTTAGAAAAGCGGTTGTTCCTCTCAGGGACTCCTTAAAGAGCCCTTATTGAGTGTTCAAGTATCAAAACATTTCCAAGCCCATTTAGGATGCAACACTCAAGCACCTTTCCTTGCTGCTGGGGTCTCAGAGGTCTCAAAATTCTTCCTCAAAAGTCACTCTTTGACATCTCAGGAGATTTCTGAATGCCCATTCCTTTAAGTATCAACTTTGTCACAAATGTGCTTCGTAAAATAGAGCCAGAAAAAAAAAAAAAAACAGAAACATGAATCATAAAATCTGCTGATTTGAGCTCACAATGTCCTAAAAACAAATGCTTTGCCTTCACTATAAAACTAAAATCTCTTTTCCAAATTCAATTACAGTAGGATCAAATATATTATATGTATTATTGTACTATACAACATTAAAATATGTATTATTGTAATACATTATCTACAAAAGAATATGTATTATTGTGATATTAAATGAGCATACTTAAACACATTCATACATGTATTACTATATGTCTGTCTGTCTGTCTATCTATCCATCTATGAACTTCTGTAGTCCATCAAGGCACCATGGAGACCTAAGGTGATTTTCATTCTTATCCTGATATTTTCCAGAATCATTTTCCTTCTTATTGCTGTCCACTCTCCTACTCCTACCCATTCTTTGATGTCATAAACCCATCTTCTTGCTGGTCTTCCTACTCGTCGTTTCCAAGTTCTGCTTCTATTGCCATATTTATATAATATTTTGAAAATAAAATCCTGGCACTCGGTCTGCTTAAGCAAACATGGTAGCTTTTCAATTCAATTTTATTCAATTTTATTGATATCATTTTTAACAAATCACATTTTCAAATTTTGGATAGAAGATAAATTATTTATAGATTTATACATGTGTAACTTTAGCAATTTGTCCCCAAACTCCCTGAGATGACTTTAGGAAGAAACCTTGAGAAGATCCAGACTCAAAACCCATTATTACCTTTATGATACCGGATAGTGTTAGAAAAATAATAGCTTATAAACTATTTTTTTAAATCGCAAGTTATATACAGTACAGTTGAAAAAGTGTATAACAGGTAATTAATTTTAGTTAACATGATGACTACTTGTTGATTGAGATTTGGGAACAAAACTCACTCTCACTCACTGTCTATACCACTTATCCTGAACGCGGCGTTCTGGAGCATATCGCAATGTATTCAGGCCATGGTACACCTTGCACAGGGTGCCAATCCATCACGTGGCTCAAAAGCACACACTTACTGTAGGGAATTTGGAATCACAGACTCTGCATGTATTTAGACTGTGGGGGAAAATCGGAGTACATGGGAAAAAACTCACCAAGCACGGGGACAACATGCAAACTCCATGTACAAAGGCCAGAAGTGAGAATTGAACCCTGGAGGTGCAAGGCCACAGTGCTAACCATTACGGCACTGTGCCGTCTAACAAAACGTTTTGTATCAAAATGCAGTCGAAAGCCATTTTCAAGGGTTTTAAGTATCCTCAGCAGGCACATGTACATGCACCATACAGCATGGACAGAAACATACAGAAGTATGGCATCAGTATGGATGGGGCAGGGCAGGAGGGCAGAAGAGGTCAGGATCATTGCAAACTCGGGAGTGGCATGTGTAGCTTGACAGAAATGGAGAGAGAAATACACACTACACTTCTTCAAGTATGTAAACCAGCATGCAGATAGTACTGTACACTAGTGTTAGATGTACATTAATGAACGTGAATGAATCATTAGCAATATGTGAGATTACTAGATTAGTGCTTGTTTGTTTTTTTCTTTTCTGAACTTATAACCAGATATCTCTCACAAGGTGTCGTAATGGTTAGTACTGTACTTGTACTGTCGCATTGTACCTCCAGGTTTGATTCTCATCTCAGGGTCTCTGTGCATGGAGCTTGCATGTTCTTCCCTCCCAACGACATGCGGATAAGGCTAACTGCTGTTCAAATGAGTGATCTTTTTCCGGATATGCTTTTACAAAAGACACCACCACTCTACTTTACTAATAATATAGGAACAGTTATGTATGCAATGCCCCTTTAGAGAACGCCTGAAGAATCCTTTTAAAGAGTGTAGGAGCCAGGAGAATGTCAAGAGTCTTATCATTACACTATTTTTCAGTGTATCGATGTGTTGTGTTCGACTTAGGCTTGCATTCCTTCCATTCTGATACGGTTCCTTTCTCTGTCTGTTGAAGTCGCTTTTCTCCCCTTGTTGTCTCGAGCCTGTGTCTGCCGAAGAAGAGGATAATCAGCGTTTGCCGAAGCAGAGCAAAGAAACATTTAAGTGGCGAAGGGAGAAGGAGATTGCGGGAGCGACAGAGGAAGAACACACAGGGCCGGCGTGCCGCTGTCAAATCACGAGCGATTTTCCGTAATAGATTCTCCTGCAGACACTCAATCCCGTTCACAGACGATCCCCTTTTATCCAGCAGCATCAAATATTTAAACACTCGTATTAGTGCTGGTGTCATCTCCTCAACCTGGAGCTTATGGCTCCAATCTCTTTAGCACCTTCTCCATCTCTCTCTCTCGTTCTCTCTCCCTCCTTCCATTTCCCCTTATAACATCCACAATGTTATCTCCCCCAGCCTCCATATACCCTTCTTATCATTTTATATTTCCAATACTTAAATCGTTCCCCCCAACACCCCGCCCCCACCCAGACTTTTTTTTTTTTTTTTTTTTTTTGCACTGTGCTGTTTTTCTTCTTCTTACCCTTTTTTCCTTTTCACTCTTTCTATCGCCTTTCAATTCCAAAGAGGCAAAGCTTACAGATTGCTGTGGAGAAGGAGGATGGAGAGGAGAAGCATGGAGACAGCTGGGAGGTGAGGGAGGGAGAGACAGACAGAAAAGCCAGGACGACATCGGCGCGCTTGACTGATGCTTTTCAAGAGGGGCAGTCTAGCTTGTCAAATCGGCCTGGCTGCAGAAAAAAAGAGAGGGAGCGAGAGAAAAAAAAATGAATTGGCATATCTATTCAGCTTACTGTGAGATGTCATGCAACACAGTTTCATATTCCCCGATAAGGTGCAATAAAGCGATTGTCGGGGAGAGTGCAAGCGAGAGGGGGTTTTCTGGGCCAGGGCTCTGTTCACAGGAGAGGCAGAAAAGAGATCGAAAGAATGTGGAGGGAGCTGGTGCAAGTGGGCCGACTAGCCACACTTCTGTGTGTGTGTGTGTGTGTGGCCACTGGGAGAAGAATCCTCTTTTGTCACCTCTGATGAGCTCATGGAGCGTAGCCGAGGTGCGGTAGGTGATGCATTCATAGCCTCTGTACTGCATGAATGATGAGATGTGGGGAAAGCGGTTAAGGTAGAGGAATCTGCTTCTATAATGGACACGAGCGTCTCTTTTGGCCGAGGTCTAAGGAAAAGAAACGGTGGCTTGAGATGAAGAAAGCCGGTTGTCAGGATGACTAGTGTCTCATAAGTGTCACCAGTAGCCAGGCAGCACCAAATGGGCAGCAGCAACTCTGAGCTTGGCTCATTTGGAAATCTTTCTTTCTCAATAATAAACAGGACAAATCTGTCCCCAGAAAAGTGAATCCTGATTTATGGCAAGTTGAGCAAAGTTTTTCTCTCTCTCTCTCCTTTTTTTTTTTTTTTTTTTTTGTTTCGCACATTTTCCACAATCTCCTACTGTTAGACACAGAGTGAGTGTCACAGCATATATAATGACCCTGGAATGCTCCGAGGGAAGAGGTCTTCATTTGAAAGCGATTCGCGAGTCAGCCAAACAACAGCCGCTCGACCCTGCACTGCCATTGCTATTCCTCTTCTGACATCTCATCGGGCGATTCTCCCCGAACAAGTTGAACAAACTTTCGCTATTTGCATGTGTCCAGGTTTGAGCATGCTGCCGCCACGCGATGGCACATATTGCGATAACAAAACACATATTTACATGGAGAGATAAGAGTGAGGATAATACCGTCGGGCTGGGCTGGGCATGTGTGCCATGCAGCGGTGTCAGCAGCTGCCACATACCGAGGGGGTATATTTCTTTTCCCCCAGGGCGACGGCTTGTTTGCTGCCTGCTTTCTGGGGATGAGGTGGCAGGGCTGCCAGCACTCGTGCCAATGGGGCATCATGCTCATCAGCAGCCTGTAGCCCTGCCACGTCATTCATTGCTAAATAATGAGCCACCCTCCCTCTCTCTCTCTCTCTCTCTCTTTATACTTCCTATATATCTCTTCCACATTCTTACATTTTAGGCTGCCCTCATTTGTATGCTGCTTCTCTCCCCCCAAACACCTTTATTTCTCGCTATCCTCTTCCTCTCTGTCTCCATCAGTCCATCTTTTTTGCTTCGTTCTCTTCTGCAACTATTTTCCCGCATCTAGTATCCCCCCTCACCATCCCTGTCTCGCTCTCTCTCCCCCCTTGTCTCTCAGTCGCTGCCCCATTAGTTTAGTGGCCAGTAGAGTGTGACAGGTCGCCGTAATGCAACTCTCACATGAGCATCGCAGGGTAAGGTGTGTGTGTGTGTGTGTGTGTGTGTGTGGGATGTGGGGGACTTTTCCATTAGCGCCTCTAATGTTCTGACAAGCTGGCACAGCCTTTCCTACATTCATACACTGATCGCGAGCCCCCCAAATCACATGCTATGGCGCGCCAGTGGAGGAAACGCACACATAATCAGTCCGGGCTATGCACTGTCACAGAGGCCGCTGATGGAACCTCTACATGCCGCCACATGCCTCATACTCCACACACTCTAGACACTCTGCTCCTGGCCAGCGTGATGGATTGACCAGACTGACCAGACTTAGAAAGACTGAGATCTAAGTGTCTATTTGTCATTGTGTCACCTGTCTCCGTTTCCTACTCTCTTTAAAAAACACCATGGATCTCATATCGGGGTTTAGAAAGGGGTTCGAATTTGTTATGCTGTTCCAAAATAGTTTTTTTTAAACAAACAAATAAATAAATAAATAAACATAATATAAAAACCCTACATGCATATTTGCATATTGGTGTGGAACGCATTTTGCTACTGATCACTCTTTGCTCGTACCTTTGAAACAAGATCAAATGAAGTCTTGTTTGCCATGATCAGACGTTTGCTATGTTAAAAAATGTTCCTTTTTTTTTTTTTATAAAGGTGAGATTTCCCATTTAATTTGACGCTTGTTAGGTGTACGATCACAGTCCTCGATTCTGAGGTTGTCAGTGTAGCTGAAAGAGATTCTCCCCCAAAATAGGCACCGTGAGAGGCATGCTAATGGACAAGGTGACTGATATCCAGTATATAAAATAACTTTCCCCCTCCCTGTCTGAAGTATTACCTCCTTAATGAAATGGGCCTCCATTTCAACAGACAGTGCTTTTAGCATGATAGAGGAGAGATCTTGGATAAGACGCATTGACACCTTGTCCTGGGCGCCCCAGTTCCTCAAAATAATTATCATGCTGCTGTTATGTAAAAAGCGGTGTGTTATATTCCATCGCTCCAAGTGCAAGAGAAGAGCGATTTTTTTTTATTTTTTAAGGAAGATATTGATGGGATAAATGCGGAGGAGGCAGACACAAACACACTCAGGCACCAACACAACCATCCAAAAGTTCAAATATTAGAACTACTTCTCCAGAGAGCTGTAATAGGACTGAATGAGGACAGGAAGCAGGTAATAACGTGTCTCGGATAGCACACCAGACAGCAGTGTATTGTATAGTTAGCATTCAGAGCCCTGTGGGAATCTAAAGAGTTTTGGTTTGAGACATTTTTCCTTGTTTGTTAGAAAGGTAGTGGAAAAAGCTCAGGAGTGAAGAGTGCTGGAGTGAGAATTTATAATAATAATAATAATAATAATAATAGACCTATCCTCATCACCATGCAATTAGCTGACACATACATAAGAAATCTGACACATACATAAGTTATCATCTTTAAATTATGAATATGATAAGAGCTAGTCAGCGCCATGTATCATTCTGCGTCCCGTGATTTGTTCATCAAAGATGAATGATCTGGCCGATCCCTGTCCCTCCTGGAGGGCTCAGACTGTGAATGAAACGCCAACCGTAGCGCTAATGAGTGTTTTTTCAATTACGTCTGTCATCCAGCAATAATACAATGATATATTGTGCTATATTAAATCTATGCTCATCTATTATTGTTTCAGTGTGATTTTGGGGGAAATGATTTGTATTCTTGAACACACACATATTCTGTTTGTCTTCTTCTTTTTTTTTTTTTTTTTGCTTCCAATTCCAGCCTACTGAATTAATATTTTTGGGCCAGGACAATGTTCATTGTCAGTGAACATACAGTACAGTACTTTTAAACTCTTATAACATGTAATTAACATACAGTATTACACTCCACAGTATTTCTTTTATTCTCTGGCAGATGCATTTAAATGTGTAAAGCTCCAGATTTATAAAATTCCTTCCAAAATTCCTTCTGGATAAGCAACTACACTATATCCGACTGATTTTACTGAATAACTTGAAGAATGAGTTGATTTGTATAAATCAATCTTAGCACATCCTAGCACCCCAAGACATTTTTGTGGTCTCATTATGAATTATGAATTTTTTGAAGACTATAATTTATAATTTGCATATCAGAAAAAATAAATGACTAAGTAAATAAATTCATAAATTGATGAAATACACTGATTATTTTTTAAAAGCTAAGAATATAAATCCAACACAGCGGGTGGGCACAGCACATGCTAACATGAAATGATGGCCAAAAGTATTGGGACAAAAGTGCAATTCAGTGATTTACTGACATTCTGGTTTTTTTTTTTAATAAATAATGACACTCAATGAATTTTTTTTTCGTTTATTTAGAGTCGTTTATTTGTCAAACCCTGCTGGAGCTGGCTGGACATTGAGTCAAAAAGATGTCTGCAGTACTCTTGTCATTGTAATCCATGCCTGCTCGATTGCTTCCAGAAGATCGAGTACAGAAGATGGTTACTTGACTGCTACTGCTTTTTTTCACCATCATCCAACAGGGTTTAGATCTGCTGCTAACTCAGACCATGGCTCCAGAAGCTGAAAACCATTGTCACATAATCAATTTTTCACTAGTTAAATTTTTAATTAACACAGATAGGCTAGAACTGATTAGTGATGTCACTTGCTTTGTACACAGGGACAACTATAATGGATGGTTTTCTTAATACCTTTGGCCACCGCTTTATATAAAACTTAGCAATATCATAATGGGTTGTTTTTACTGAATTATTTCTTTATAATGTGTTATAAAGATGCCTGCAACCCCATAGCACCAGAAAAAGGAAAGTCTTTGGTGCTGCCCCTGTGTAGCCCAGTAGTGCAGGTATTTTAAAAGTCCCTCTATTCTTAGTAGTCTTAAGTATTTACCGTGTTAAAATTATCTGTATAAGACACATATATATATACTGCATATACAGTATAATATCCATATTACTACTTTACCCCTCTCACAATGTGATCCATGCGGCTAACCCAGGCTTCATTTCACAAGATTAATAATAAAAGAAGAGGAAAAGTTATGCGAGTCCTCCATGACCAATGTTGAGAACCAATGACTAAACAGTTTATATTAATACATAGGTTTGGATAAGTCTTTACAAAGAATCTGCTGTAGAAAAGTAGAGTTGAATGAGAGAGTAGAGAAATATGAGAGTAAAGAATAACAATCAGAAACACTGGAAATACACAGAGCTCTCCATAAGCAATTGGACTTTTTTTTCCCCTAGGCATCCAGCAATCTCGGGCATCTTGTATGACAACTATTGTAAGCTCCTTAAGTGTGTGTTTTTTTTTTTTTTGCACATAGGATTTATTGCAGTAGCCTTTCAATATGTAAATATGATCAATCATTATATATATATATATATATATATATATATATATATATATATATATATATATATATATATATATATTATGATGTATAAGCTTAAAAGAACTATGGATCCAATACATCATTAGGTGAGGCAAAGTTTAAGCTGGGGTCAACATGATCATATACATCGCCATGAAAAGAGAAAGGCACATCTTCCGACATTTCAATTGAATTAAAAAAAATCCTTCATAATAAATAAACAACAACTGCGCTAGACACATCAACCCCTGAAACCCAAACGAGCCACCGCGGAAATAAACCGTCCTTTTAAACCGGATCATTCAACAGACTCAACACTGTGTTTCTGTCACAAACTGTATACGAAAAGGAGCGTAATGGACATTATACAGTAGATATAACTAGGCTGTGTGAGTGGCCCATTGAAGAGAAAGGGGGGAGAGTCATAGGGAGCTTTCCACTGAGATGACACTTAGAGTAATAGAGCTGGCTTGATTGGCTTGTTGCATTGTCAGAGCTGTCATCATCCCGGGCCTGGCGCGTCAGCTCATGACAGTGTGTTTAAAAGGCCAGCATGTGAAACCATCATGTTCCCTCATGCTGAAAATTTATCAAGCGATGCTTTGCCAGCCAGCTCGGCTCGAGAACGCAAGAGTCATGAGCGAAATGTAATGCAATTTATGGATCTATAATAATAATATCAATAATAATAATAATAATAATAATAATACATCCAAATATGCATAAAATCCACAAAATCCTAATGGGTTTTTCAATTTTTTTATTTAATTTTATGAATGAATGAATTACTATTTCTAAATGTATTAGTAATTATGTAACGATTCATTAAAGATTTTTTATGTATTCCTATTTTTCTTGGAAAATTAGCTTTTTATTTACATCCCCCTCATTTTATTATTATTATTTTTTTTTTTTAAAGAATAGCTTATTCATTATTTTGTCATTGCTATATGTTCATAGCAGTCAAACTAAAGCAATAATTCACCCGATCTTTCTATAAGTGAGAATCCGGTGTTGTAAAGTATACAGGAGGCGAATGGGAAAAAAGGACAGAAAGAAAATGGTCCGGAATTTGTCATAGAGAGTAGACAGAGGGTGAGACAGCGAGAGAAAAAGAGTTGTGTGGGTGTGCGATGGAGTACCAGGTGGATGAGGGGATACTGCACGGCTCAGCGGCCCGCCACCCAACGCCACTCACTTCCCCTCCGATCCCCATTCATCAAGGCCGCACAGGCCACCGACCAAGCACGTCTTCCTATCATTACCCCTCTCACAATGCGATCCATGCCGCTAACCCTGCCTTCATTCCACAGGATTAATAATATCTCTTTCAACCTTCACACTGTGATAAATAGGTGCAAGGAGAACAAGAGGGAGAAGGAAAGAAAAGAGACAGACTTAAAGGGGGAGGGAGAGTTTCATCAAGAACAATCAGAGGCTGAATCACTCTGACCACACATCAGGTTCAAGTCGGAGTATCACAGTTATATGTTGGTTTTACATCACTCCTCTCAGTCTAATTATACAATGCAGAAATCAACATCCGTGTCCTTATGGATTTACAAACAGTGAGGAAAATGTGCATCTCCGAATTATACTTCATCTTCATTAAAAAAAAAAAAAAAAAACTGATTTTTTTTTCCATTAACGGAAATATAAATCACCCCATAAACGCTACTAACTCTAATCTGTACCAAACAAATTTATTTTTATTGCTGTCATATACACAGACCACAAAACCTTTATCACCATCCAATTAGGTCCTCAGTTTATGTTATCTTCTACAGTAATTCATCACTTTCACTTGTTGCTAATAACATTTTCCTGTTTAAATGTCAATCGACTCACCTGTTAACCTGTACATCTAAACCATTCTACTATACGGTCTATTTATGCTGCTTGTGAAATGACATTGATTTGTCGTCTACAGCTTAAAACATTTTCTTGGCCTGTGTCTTCTGAGAGCGCTTTTGAGTCTTTGCTGAATACTGACGGCACTATAGACATCTGCATATCGATCTTCCAGTCTGTTTTGTGAAAAAAGAAAGATTTGTGAATGCGGCAGGGATGTGATAACTTCAGTCAGCAGTTCTTTCTCAGCTTCATCTTCCGTATAACAGTGTAAGGACTTGGCAGAGGATGCACCCCCTAACCCCAACACTGTCAACAGCCCAGTTTCTAATCAACCCCAGTCTTCCAACATGAAAGCTGCATGCTTCATAAATTAATATTCCTTCCCAAATCATAGTTACGTTTGCATAGACATACAATAAATTCACTTCTACAACAGTGTTAAGTATTCAATCTGCCTTCCGGGATGTTTTTGGGAGGCAGAACCCAAACGCAGCCATTTCAGGCTCAGAAAATTTCCCTAAACCATCTTCAGCTATTAATGAGACTTGATAATAATCACATATTGTATTCCATTAGGCCCTAATGTTGAATGCAGAAAGTGGGTGCATGTCTTTATCATTTTCCAAGTGTCATTTTTTAGTTTACAGAACAAAAGTGCAGAAGTTTTTTCCATTTTGCTATCAAAGAGACAGATTTTCTCGTATGTTTTAATGTAGTCTCGGGGAATAATTCTCCAGGCTTCCTGAAGGACTGTTTTGGCTGTCATTTTCTCTCCAGTCCAGTGTTTTTTTAACTATGACACATTCAAGCATAAAAAAAAAAAAAATTAAGACATGAACCTGTAAGAAACAGATGATGACAGATGATCAGACTGATGCTTAGTAAACTGGTGATGCTGAATGCTTCATGGTTGGAGCAGACGAGAGGGGAAATGAGGTTGCTGTTGATGTTGTTCCATAAACAACCAATTAAAAAAAAAAAATATCTTATGGCAATTAACAGAATGTCACATGAAAACATTTGTTTCATGTGAGATTCTGAAATAAGGGGTTGCTCAAGACATTCAGCCACATTCTTGTAGTTTTGTAGTCAAAAATCATTTTGCATTTTAGCTGACATTCATAGATTCTCCCATGTCTTACAGTAGCTTACCCCAGCTTAGCATTGGTTTGCTGGTTGAACACCTCCTCCATAGACCCTGATAAACTACAGATGAACTTTATTCCCCATTTACAAGTCCTTACTGTATACCTGTTGATTCATTCATTATCTGCATAATACAGTGATTTTTTTGTTTTGTTTTTGGCCAGCATTGAAGTATCCCAGTTTGTGAAGTAAGGGTATTATTGACTCCTTGGAACCCCTTAGTGACACTCTGTCCATCCTGGATGAACAGTTTAATAATGTTCAAAAGAAGTCCAAGAAATCCAAATCCCACCTGACCTCACCAAGCTCAGCGACGCTGTGAACCACTTCCCCATTGACCATGCGACTTTGTGGCCAGAAAACTCAAAGCAGGGCTTTGCTTAAAAAAAAAAAGGTTATTTTCTGCCCTAACATCAGTTACAGAGACCTGCGCTCCGTCACTGAAAATTGTCCATTTCTATCATGGCTAGTTCCTGCTGTGACGAGCTTTAGACTTAAGCAGTGCATCGAAAATGATCTGCATGTATAATAAAGATGAATGTATAAGAGTATTCCTTAATCTATATATTATAGTGTCATATAGACTGCCCGATATCACATGTCTCAAGCTATTTCAAGCTTAAAGCTTTGTCTTGAAAGATGTCTGCTCACATCTATCCTGATAAAAATATATCTAATATCTAAAGGAATATTGGTTCCACAAATCCACCAAGTCTTTTCTTAGAAATATTAGCACATAAAGTCGACAAAGAGATGAAGGAAATGTGAAAATGGTAAGTAATTGGCTCCTACTGTTAAGGAGTTTCAAATATTTCTCCGCATCTTTAACCTCTCCTGGAGATTATTACATAGATTCGGTATGATTGGCACCATTCTAATATCACGAAATCCCCAAAGTGTGAGTCCTTAAAGGTCCCATATTTTTCTATTTCTTTAACAAGTTAACAGAAGCCTCAGAGGTTCTCCAAAGTGTGTGTGTGTTACTGCTCCAGCAAAGAAATCCTTCAGATCATGTTTTTTTTTTTTTTTTTTTTTTACAATTATTTTACCCTCTGTTTCACTCCTTTTCTGAATGTGCCATTTCCGTGTTCATGTAAATGAGACCACGTGCCGAGCCATACCCAGAATTGAGCACAGCAGGCCAGAGCTGAACGACCGTCCCAGGGACCCATCTTCTTAGTGATTATAGGGGTAAAATCTGGTCTGTTTATATCCTGGCCAAAAGTGAACAAAACATGCATTTATTGTATGCTGTATGCACACTGGAGACCCATCTGAATGCATGATAATTAAAAGACCTAAGTGAACAATTTACTACTGTTTTTATTTTAATACAGTTTTATCACTCCCTGTCCTTTTGTTTTCAAGGTGCCTCAAAAATGGCAAAGAAGCCGTGCTTTCTCAGTCTCATGGTCACTGGGCCAAAATCCATCCTTGTGCATATTACTCCCAAAATTCAGTACAACTGGATCTAAATATGATGTGGGCAGCCAGAATGTTAAGGCATTCTGTTGCGACAGTATTTCTATGTTGATGATGCTTAATTCAAAAAAATCGGACTTACCCAAGATATGCATTATGGCATGTTGACTCCAGTCCCATATTGCAGTGTATTTTATAACTGCTCCTGCAATCCAGCGTTACACTGCTTTCCTGGTTATTGTCAGGTGATTTCCTAAGACTTTGTTCTATAACTCCTGATTGTCATAGAGACCGTGCCGAGGTGCTTTTTAATGAGGTATTTCATCAGTATGAATAACGCAAAGACATTGAGTCTCATAGAGGTGTTCAGTTCACCTGACATTCCTGAAAGGCGTTGAACACTAATGTAAGTCTCTCCTCTGGATACCATCTACAGTCTAATGGGGAGATGGAAAGGCTAAACTAAGACTCTGAGAGATGGTTCCCTGCTCCTGCTGTAGCAACAACCCATATGAGCGGAACATTTCCCAACCATGAGTGACATTTGTTTTGATCTTTTTAGTGATTGTAGATTATGATCTTCCTGCTAATGTCCTGATGACTGGATCCAAAAAAACAAAAAAATGAATAGACTTGGAAGACATCTGATATCTGGCTGTAGTTCATCAGATAACAGATGCAGATGCTTACAACAGATGGTAGCATCCACCTTAACTATTCATGAGGTTGAATCATTGTCATATTTACATGAATCATGGGAAACCACAATACCCACTCATTAGTGGTACCAAGCAGGTGAGTAAGAACTTGTAGCCAAGTGTAATACAGGACGTTGGGTCTGTATTTATACTGCAGTATAGCCTACATTGTCAAAAAGGCATTCAGCTTCCCACAATTAGATCCCTTTACAATACTCTCCGGCTCAAAATTACATTAGCTAATAATGGAGCCTATCAGCCTTTCCATAAATAGAGACTGTAGTCTCTAAAAATACATAATCAAGAGGGAGTTTCCTTGCATTCAAACTGGGTAATCTTCTTCTAGGGAAAACTTTGTCACTATTATGAAAGGGAGTGCATGCATACCAAGGCATTCTTACCGTCCCTTGGGAGGAATACATGGAGAAAGCCTAGGAGAGGAAAAGGACAAAGCGTGCTGACATTGTAGATTATAGATTATTGTTGTAGTGACATCAAGCAATGTTAGATGGACAAAGAATAGAAATCATCTACTTGAGTAAATTTAGAGATACCGTAAGAAAAATATTATTCAAGTAAAAGTAAACATCCCCCAATCACAATTCAACTTGAGTAAAAATGCAAAAAGTGTCACCTTCAAATACATTTAACTTACAGTAGCCTTTATCAAATTACATGATGAAATAACCTCTCTCTCTCTCTCTCTCTGTCTGTCTCTCTCTCTCTCTCTGTGTGCTTCTGTGAATGCGCTGTTTCTTCACTGTCTGCAACCAGCTCTTCTTTTGACTTTAAACACCTGCTACACTGTCAAATCACACAACTGCACATAATAATCAACAGGGGGCGATATGGCCACTTCAAATACTACGCCCAGTTGTGGTCATGTAATACAATGGCATGCAGAAATGTAGTGAAATAAAAAGTACAGATATTTGCTGTAGGATGTAGTGGAGTAAAAATGCAAGTATTCTCTAATCAAATATGTTATCCGCGTCTGACATCAGTTGAGCAATTCTGCTGAAACAGAGTGCAGAGGGTTGGCCAACCAGTGCCAATGCCTATAACATGCTGGCCATCACAGGGACCAACTGGGCAAAGAGCCATCAGGATTGTTATGGAAGTTTCTGGAACTGGATCAAAAGAAGTTGTGTGTGGGAAGGTAGTGCTTCCTGGTCTTATATGATCAATAACATCTGGGTCACCGGAGAGTATGTTAACTCCATCATTTTTCAAACTGCCTCTGCCTACATTATAATGGATTTTCCCACATTACTCACATCTGCCGCTCTCTACATGCAGGAACAGTAACCTGGAGCAGAACTGTCTCTTTCACAGCTGTGGAGTTTAACCTGGCTTACATGTTTTACCCCTGCAGGACTTGGCGCATATATTTTCCAGTGGACTGGGAGAGGTACGGTGTGCTTAAACAGTGATGAGTAGCCTCAAGAGACATCCTAGATTGTTTTCTAATACAGGACATCTGAGTCCCAGGGGTAGGCCTGAAACACAGGGTACACTCATATTAATATCTATTTTTTAAATACAATATTACAGGATTATGCTTCACAAAATCACAACATTAAACTTTTGATCTGTCATGTATTTGCCAGAAGTCTTTAAATGATTCTGTCAGGCCTACAGTTATACAGTAAAGCTAAAGAATATGCTACAACTACATTACTGTATCCAAACATGATTTATTAGTGTTGTTCACATCCCGCCAGCAGAAGCCGCTCATCGCCCCAGAAATATGAAATCATTATGCTAATTCATAGAACCATCATAGACATATGAGCATGATGTTAAGGTTTAATTAAAAACTGTCAATTACATTTCCTCCTCACTTGTTACAATGTTAGTGTGATTTATTGGATAAGCTTTGTTTTGTTGTCTTCTTTTTAATATGTTCCATTTAGTTATGTCTTCTTATCATGGGTTTCAAAATACGATTTGTCTGTACAGGCCCTTGTGACTTGACATTTGCAATGTGCTTCATATAGGCAAATGTAAAGTGACACACTGCATCCGAATGTACATCCTCTTTTTTATCCACATTAAAACTTCAGCACTGCAGATAATGACAAGTGGCAGTGTATAGATATATATTGTAGTAGCCAGAAGTTTTTTGTTGAGTCTGCTCTTTTTGTTGAGTCTACTCTTAATCATATATATAAATTGGGTTTCACACCTGATGCATTGTGTCTATTTTTTTTTTTTTTTAATCTTGTTTTAATAAAGCATGGTGTAATCTTTTTTTTTTTTTTTTTGTATCATACTCTACACACTTGCAAAACACACTGAATTGTTAGCTTGACCTGAACTGGCTCTCTAGTAGCCTGTTGATCTTCAAGATCAGTCCATTTTTCATTGAGTTGCAGCACTGATATATCATTTCCCCATGAGTTTTGCTACATGTCAATCCATAGCCTGAGTAATTCTGAGAAACTAAAGCACTAAGGCAGGTCACGTGGAGGGGACACGATGCGGTTGTTGAAACAAAGGGACAAACGTGTGCTAATGAAAGGTAGAGTAGAAGAGGAGCCTTTGGCCTAGCTGCCTCTCCTCGCTGCATGATTTAAGAGTTGCTCTCTTGACTGTGACAGTGCGGTATTTCTATCACCCCGATTATAACTCGCTGTGATTATTCAACTCCAACAGCATCGGCCCCCCGACTGCATTTAGCCCAAACGTAATATCCCTCATGCATACATTATCCATCTTCCTTATTATCCTGAATCATTTCAGAATTAAATTCTGGCCCCTCCAATATGGGCGCAGGGAGTCGACTGCTTCATCGCGTAGTCAAAGGTTAAGATACCAATCAAAGGCACCTCAGCTATGTAGCCAGACACTTTAATATTCCCAAAGCGGATAATTGTGAATGGACATAATATTTTTCCCTTGCCCTGATTACCCTAAAGGCAACGCACACTTGGACAGTAGAGAGAGGGGAACTAGCACAAGTGCAGATATTGAATATCTTGGCAAAAAGAAAAATAGTATCTGGAGGTTCATCTACCGAGTGGGGGAAAGACACTGAGGTTTCTGATGAAAAGACTGCAAGTAAAGAATATTAGAAATGTGCTAGCTCACTTTGGTGACATGAAGCCAGTTAGTTCCCTGGTTGAGCAAAGTACAGCACCTTTTGCTAAAAGATCTGAAAATGACCCAGGTAGACATACAGAATAGATGGTATTAAGATTATTATGAGTCAGGACCTATAAAAAATTGTTTGCAATATTGCAATACTGTTAAATCTCTACATTTAAATATAACATAGCTTTTAAAGGACCTGATGTAGAAGTTCTCCTAAGCAACACTGTTGGGATGTAAAGCGTCACTGAGACATATCTCCTGCTTACATCCAAATTAAGACTCACTAGAGTGGTAAGAAGAACAGACACTGGAAATGGTCAGGATTGTGTGCATGCTGTGAGTGGTTATAAATCAATCTATCAAGGCCCTGATCTGCATTCCGATTTAGGATAAAGGCTCGGCGAACCCGCATCAGGAAACACTTCCATTTGCAACCTTTTGAATGCAGTGCGGCCATTGGAACCTGCGATAAATCTGTCTCTTTTGAACCCTCTTGATATGCAATTCTTAAGCTGTCAGCGGCACTTCAGATCCCCGAAAGGCTTTTGTAATGCATGTAGATTATCTTTGTTGGCCAGCATATGTAGAGGCTTAGACGTGATGCATTACTCCTGCAGAGGGACAATGCAAGAAAAAAAGGGACTCAAGACATTCTTTTACAGTGAAATATGAAATAAGATTACTGTCATTTTTATGAATGAGAAGTAAACCTAGCAGGATTATCGTACATACCAAATATTCACATTTTTATAAATGTTACTGTGTCAGTCTGTCATTCCATATTTAATAAAAATCAGACTTGGTCTGTCCAATCCAATCAATACGCAAACACACCAAGTCCACTTTTTCAGTGTTCTCTTTCCCAGCAGACAAAGCTCAGTCTCTGATTATGATCAAGGCCGGTGTAGTCAGCTCAGCAGCAGCTCCCGCTGCTCCCTCATGCGTCTAAATACAGCTTCGCCTAATTACTCACACCATTAGTTTATTGCTCTTATATATTTGTTGGCTATTAGCCACAGAGTCTGAGTTAAAGTCCATCCAGCGAAATCTTAATTACTCCAATCTGCACCCATGCACACAGACACACGTATAAATACAGACACACGCACACACATACACACACACACACACACACATACTATACAATGTTGTGACAGTCAAGTGCCTGGATAACATATTTACAGGCTGGTAAAAAAAACAAAAAAAAAAAAACAGTCAGGCCGCTCTGATAGCGTGGCCCTAGAATGCTGATTTGTTTGCAGTTTATGTGATGAGAAGAATGTCAGAGATTAATGTGCAGAGAGCACTAGGCGTAATTGGACATGTAATTATTAGAGCGATGTTGAGGACTGGTTAATATGGGGAGGAGTATGACATATGGTCATAAATGCCTGGGTGGATGTGCTTATGAAAAATACAGCACGCGCAGGAAGGCATTTGGAATTGGAAGAGCTTACTAAGCGCAACCTTTTGTAAGTTACGTAATTTAGCACTGTCACTTGTCCTCAAGAACAATGATCAGACCTTTTATTTGTATAAGGGGCGGTGAGTGTCCCTGCCAAGTGTTCTGGGCGGTCAACACCGTGCCTTGACCTTCTTGTACATGTATGTTGTTATTGTTATCGTTCACCTTCTCTTAGCATCGATCAGGAGAATGCTAATACGTCACTAGACTCAAGTGGATTTTCCATGCAAACCTCTATGGGAATGATATTGCTTCATTCTGAAACACCGTCTCTTTCCGAAACCTGTTAATTCATTTCTCTGCTTGTGTTTCTGTCTGGGAAAGATAAAACCTGAGGTCCAATACACACAAAAAAAATATACTTTGTACTGTATATTTGCTTTATCTTACTAGTGATTTTCGTACAGTGGAACCTTGGATTGCGAGTAACTTGGTCTCCTAGCATTTTGCAAGTTGAGCAAAATTTTAAAATAAATTTTAACTTGATTGTGGTTAGCACTGTCGCCTTACTTCCAGGGTCAGGGTTCGATTCCCGTCTCTGTGTGCCTGGAGCTTGCATGTTCTCCCCTTGGTGGGTTTCCTCCCACAGTCCAAAGAGATGCAGATTAGGTTAATGAATGAGTGTGTGTGTCTTTGCCCTGCAATGGATTGGCACCCTTTCCAGGGTGTACTCTGCCTTGTGCCCTAAGTCTCCTGGGATAGGCTCCAGGCCCCACGTGACCCTGAATACAGGATTAAGTGGTATAGATGATGAGTGAGTGATTACTAAGCCAAGGCTTGGCATACGAGGCGTTTGCATGCACGTTGTCTGATGAGTATTACACTGGTCACTGGTTCTTCATTCTCACTCTCTGCAAGACTGGGTGTAATTGTCTTCCATGCTCAGTCTCAGTGGGCGTGCGTCACTCCTATGCTGAACATTAGTGCATGCGTGTACTGTTTACGATAACTTGTGTGTGTGTGTGTGTGTGTGTGTGTGTGTGTGTGTGTGTGTGTGTGTGTGTGTGTGTGTGTGTGCGTAACAAGTGTTGTTAGAGCGGTTCCTTGTTAAAGAAGATTACAGAAAGAGCAGTGATTCTGTTAGCGTGTGTGTGTTTATGTGCACATGAGCTTGTGTGGAAGTTGTCCTACACATAAATGACTCCTCTCCTCTCCTCGTCTGCAGGTTAATTGGTTTTATTTTTACTTTATATTTTGTATTAATTATTTTTAAATGAATATTTTGGGTTGTGGAACGAACCATCAGAGTTTCCATTATTACTAATGGGTGAAATTCGCTTTGATATACGAGTACTCTGATATACAATCACGCTTCCAGAATGAATTATGCTCATAATTGTATTGTCTTTCCTCTTAGATACTTAGAGGAAAGTACTGCCTGTCCTTTTCTGAACACATGTGCCCACAGACACTGTTAGTCTCGCTCTGATTGACCCAAGACAAAGTAATGCTTTCCCTAACACCCAGACTCCAGGGTCTGTGTTGTTCTCTCGGACTTCCAGCTTTGTTTGGGATCTGAATTGAACCATGCATGAGCTCTGTATTCCTGCCAGGTATTTATAGAGGAAGTGCATGTAAGTGCGGGCACACATTTATTTACTGTGAAACAGAAGCAAAACATAACTATGAAACATGAATGAGACAGTAATAGGAACATAGTGCAAATGACTACTCATGCTAATTAGACAAAAATGTGAAACCGGTGCTTGTGATCATGTGACATGGTCAATGCAGCGAGCATGTGACATGAAAGGAATTGTGGGTGATGTAGTACATTGTCACCACTGTATTTTGCAATCTGTACAGTATGTTTAAAGGCTATAGATAGCCTGAATGTTGGTTGTTAAAAACAACAATTTTACACTTATACTGTTTGTTAAATTAACTAATTTGTCAAACATAAATATCATAAATATGATTCTTAGTTGAATAGGAACACAAAGTGATGAAAAGAAATGTATTAAAATGTGTTTATAGTAAATGACCAATTTAATTAAGAGGATTTCTCTGTTATAGAATTTTGTAAGGAAGCACAAGAAGCAAAAACAAACCATTTCTTCTCTTCAACAAACCATTTAAAATTTGTTATTATTATTAAACACTATCAGTTACAGAGGTGGTTTAGCACTGTTGCCTCCCACCTCCAGGGTCAGGGGTTTGAGTAACGAGTTTGTGTGCATGGAGTTTACATGTTCTCCCTGTTCTTGGTGGGTTTCCTCCAAGTAGTCCGGTTTCAGTCATGCAGATTAGGCTAACTGATGCTTCTAAATTACTCATGATGTGTGATAATGTGTGTGTGTGTGTGTGTGTGTGTGTGTGTGTGTGTGTGTGTGTGTGTGTGTGTGTGTGTGTGTCCTTGCAATGGATTGGCACCACACAGTATATGTGCTCAAAAAAATTAAAGGAACAATTAATCCCGGTTTGACTTGAACTCTCCTTATATGAATAAATATGTTCAAGTCAAACCGGGACTAATTGTTCCCTTAAATAGCTTGAAAATACAACAACAGCTTTTGTAGTTAGTAGAAACTGGAGGAAAACAACATAGATTGTTGAACAAAGTGTGGTCTGAAGAAGTGTGGCTATAACACAGCTCACAGATATTTCCAGTTCATCTGTGCTGCATAACTGCATTTTTTCCTTTGGCCAAGTAGAGGAGAGTCATAAAAACCCTGACCTCCGGTGGTTGTTTTTCTTATTATGTTGTGATTGCATCCCTGACTAACTCCACAATCATTGCAATACCCGTGAAATCTCTCCAAAAGCTTGTTTTCATGGACTTAATCGCTGGTAGCAGTTACTTTCGCATAGTTTGTGATTTAGTTCTGGTGATATAGGAGTTCTGTTTTATCATAAAATGGTCATAAAATGCTCTGTCTTAGACTGAAACAAGACAGTTTTAAAAGGCACACTGGCACGTCTTGTTTCTGAGGTATAGAGGTTTAATGCAGAACTGACATGTTGGCAAGAAAATATCTTAATAAAGTAATATTGATTAAATCGTTGGCTATTTCTAGATTCATTTAATGCTTGAAATATTGCCTTCTTCTACTGGCAGATAATTACACTTGCTATAAGGGTTTTTTTTTCAGTGTAGGATCTACCATATATGTGTCCATGTGTGTGTGTGTGTGTGTGTGTCGTGGAGCCGCTGGTGTAGGCGTAGGCGGACTGACACTCTAGACAGGTGTAAAATCAGTATCTGGCATGGCCACTGGCACAATGACCACTGAACACTCTGATACAGGCTCTTAACTGTCCATCTCACCCGTATCCCACACGCTCATTCCCTCTGTGCAAACACACACACGTCTCATCAGCTCCAATACTCGCTACTATCTGCGCAAAGCCACAATACGATCTTTTTTGTAATAAAGAGACAGAGAAAGACAGAGAAAAGGGCAGCAGGTGAGGTAGGGAGGCTGCGCAATCACTGAATGCTGCAGTTTAGACCAGAAGACACCTTTCCAATATCCTCAAAGTCCTAGAAGAGGAATAAGAAAAAAATAAGAGAATGATGGACTTACTAGTTTATCATTAATAGTATTTATACCTACTAGTATTTAAATTATTATTTTAGTTCAGTGAGCTGCATGTGTGTGTCTGTTCGTGTGCACTTTAATAAATTAGTTCAGCACTAAGTTAGAAGCCACAAGGTTCATCATTCTGCTTATTTTGCTAATGTAATATCTTTAATTCGGACAATTCACAAGCTGTGTATTGAAAAACAAAACAACAACAATAACAAAAAACAACATTGCCTGAACATGCTTTCTGTAAAATTAATTGTATTAAATAGGCTTTTTTGCTTTCATTAGCATAATTGATTTCCTAAAACAAACACACACACACACACACACACACACACACACACACACACACACACACACACACACACACACACACAACCAAATCAGTTCCTGCATTTTAAATGACCATTATGAATGAGTGGGATTAATTAAGAATGATATGAGTAAATTGAAGATTAAGAGAAAGGATACATGTGCTAAAAAAAAAAAAAAAACATTCAATATCGGGTGAGAGAGAGAGAGAGAGAGAACTTAGCTCACAAGCAGACTATGTGATCGTACAAATGCTAACTGCAGCTCAGAGTCAAGGTGACTTTTCTAAGGATTGCCTGTAAAATAAAGTTCATGGCTACAGATTGATATTAAATTATGTAGAAGGTAACAAAGTGAAAGGATATCTCGCATACGATTGAACTAAAAACGCCCCCCACACCCCCTTCAGCCTGGTTGCTGTACTTGGACGATGCAATGCTTCTTTGCATAACCTTTTGAAGTATCATGATAATGGTCCTCTATAATAAACGATCAGTTAGAGCCTGAATACTGGAATAGGTCTTTATGTCAAGGCTGTGCATGCTGTTTCAGCAGCAGGCTAAATGCTATCAGTGGAGCGCAGTAGCAGGGGCAACTGTAAAGACCACAAAAACACCATGATATATGGGACGCTGTAGAAAGAGACAAAGATAGGGCAATTCTTTGTACAGGCCGTGGCTCTGATAAGCATTCAGGGCACTTCAAGCAGCATTCAGAGCATTTAGGGCAGCAATTAGCCTCCTGTTTGTCTATCCTGATAATGTCAGACTGGAGATACTGGACGTCGGGATGAATAGTATAACATCAATTCAGCTATTTAGCAGATCCTTTGTGTGCTATTTGTTGTGCGCCACAGGGAAAATGCACCTATGAAAAGGAAGATTTGTTCAAATGTAGGAAGCTTCATGGATTTCATATTTTAGGAGCGGATTCTTTTGGAAATCTTGATTCTTGACTTTAATAACTAAAACACAAGTGATGATCTGTAAACAGTGCAATGTAAATTGAGCAAATAATATAATACAGTGATACCTCAGCATAAAAACACTCTGCTTCACAAAGTTTCGTCTTCAGTTTTCGTCTTTCAATTTTGCAAGATTTTTAAAGTCTGAGAGCCGTTCAAAATGTGTTTGCATCAATGGAAAGCCAAGAGAAGTGAGTTTTCAAATTTTCGTTCCAAGAACTTGCCTCCAGAATGGATTAAATGCATATACTGAGGTACCACTGTTCTATGATAGATAGTGTGACAGTGTGAACAGTAAACTTCAGAATTACTGGCACTCTTCATGAAAAACAATAGTTGATAATTCTGAGGGTTTGAGAGCTGCACCATGGGATGTAATAGTGTTTATAAGAGCCCTTATGCATGGCTTCTGAGGCGATCAACGTTTATGACATGCGCGGGAAAACCTTCCCATTCAGACATAGTGTGGGTTTATTAATTGGAAAACTAAAAAGTAACTAAAGAAAACTGAAAAGCAAAAAAACAAACAAATAGAGCTCAGTCATCTACTTGAGACAGGACAGGGCTCTGAAAATGAACAATGAACTTTTGCCCCTCTCTGGACCAATCAACACTTTCTGAGGGCTTATGTATAATTTTATATGTTTTTAACAATCGCCTTACCTGCCGCTCTTTCTCTCCCTATGTCGCTGGCTTCTTATGGCTGAGTCTTTAACCTTGACGCATGCTTTGTCTTTGGCCCTGATACCATACCGGGGGCTACCTAATTGCTGATTACATCTGCAGCAGCACCGCCAAGCAACCGCGCATCTAGGTAACTGTGGATCTGCCTGTTCAGAACTCTAAGCCGTAGCTGCCTGCAGATCTGTCCGTTCTGAACAAAGCAAAGTGTTCTCCCGCGTCTCTGCCACTCGCGAGCCCTGCGTCGTTACAGATACATAAAAAGCATAGTGCATGCAATAAGTGAATATGAGTTGTATAAAAATATAAAAGTCATGTAAGGGGCTCACATGTGTGGACCATCGAGAATCTTCAAAGAAGGACAATTTGGCATGCACTAGCAAAACTGGAATTGCATAATAGGAAATGTGTTTAAGTTAACAGGATGTCCACTGTTTAGGTTACCATCTGAAGACTGGTGGAGACTGGGGTACACAATTTCTCATGGCAGTATCCTACATGTATCATGCAGTATCATGGCGATCTGGAGTCATGAGACATCATAGCAAAACTGTAATGCATGTTTATAGTTATGAACTGTTCTCAGTTATCACCTGTATCTTTGAGTCGACCATATTGGGCCATTGTCAGCAGCAGTGAGTCATCACCATGTGATGAGATCTCCAAGCAGAAGTAAGTGATCAGGATGGATCAGGCAGGTCAGGAGGAAGACTGGGTCATGATCACTGGTAACTCTGGAGTGTCATGTGTAGCTGAACAAAAGAAATAGTAATGTGTCAATGCTAAACAAATAATCTGGCATATTACAAATATACAACACTGAGTGTAGGCGGCACGGTGGTGTAGTGGTTAGCACTGTCACCTTGCACCGCCAGGGTCTGGGTTCAATCCCCGAGCAGGCTCGATTCCCGTCTCTGTGTGCATGGAGTTTGCATGTTCTCCCAGTGCTTGGTGGGTTTCCTCTGGTTTTCTGTAGTGATGAGTGAGTGTATGTGTGTGTCTGGCATGCTCTTTGATGATGAATGACAAAGGGATTTTATATTTTCCATTCTCATATTGGGTCAAATGTAACAATAAAATTCCCAGCACCTGAGAGTTTTTTTTTCTTTCTTTCAAATTTTTTTCTTTTTGTAAATAATAATTTCAGCAATTGTTGGTCTCAGTGACCTATCACTTCATGCCAGTGGCCACAGGTGTAGGGGAAGTTATATTACCACCACTCATTTGTTGGGTCTACTCATTTGTAGGTTTTATGGTTTGCTCCAGGTTCTCTGGTTTCCTTCTATCCCATGCCAGTGGGTAAATTATCTTAAATAAATTGCCACAAGATATGATGGTGTATGCATGGGCTATTGTGACCCTGACCAGATAAAGGTCATTAGATTTTTTTCCTCATTTGCTTGAAGAGGGCCAATAAATCTAGCATAGATTATATTTACTTGTAGTTTCCTTATACAGTGGAACCTCTGATTGTGAGTAACTCGGTTTACGAGTGTTCCGCAAGACGAGCAAATATTTTTAATGCATTTTGACTTGAAAAACGAGCATGTCTTGGTTTACGAGTGCCGAGTTTTTTGACACCGACACACACACACACACACACTCTCGCCTTTACACCCCCCCTCCCCGGCTTCACACAGACACACACACACACTGCTCTACACAGAAACTCTGCTCTGTCGCGATTCTTTTCAAAGGTAAGGTGCAGGTTCATTTGTATTTTGTTTTTTTTTACTTTACAGCAGTGATTCCAGTAGTCTGCGCTCACGCGAGTGTCATTAGAGAGATTTCTTTTTTTCCCGTTAAAACAGTGTTTCCGTTGTGTGTGTGTTTGTTGTGAAACTTAAAAAGCGAGGTGGGGGGAGGAAGGAGGAGTTTTACTGTGTAAGACGAGGCGAGGGAAGGGGCTAATTCCACACACACACACACACACACAAATACACGGCGCCTGCGCGCACAAACGGAAACACTTATCTGTTGGGATTTATTTTAACTTTTTTTAAAGGTAAAGTGCAGGTTAATGTGTTTTATTTTTACTTTATATATTGTATTAATTATTTGTCTGTATTTATTTTTTTGGGCTGTGGAACGAATTATTTGAGTTTTCATTATTTCTTATGGGAATCGTAATCCAAGGTTCCACTGTACTGACTTACTATATGCTGTGAACTACCACTAAGTCCATTAGCAACTATCTAAATTAAATTACCTGGCAAACAGTGTTCCTATATCTGATTGTTTATCTCCTTCAGGTTGGTACACTGTTAAAAAATGTGTATCCTGTCTCTCTGGGAGAACTTCTGAACAGTTGTCATCTAGAGCATTTTCTTTCAGCAAAGTTTCCAAGTGGAACCTCTGTAAAAATCTTCCAGAACATCCAAAAAAACCCAACAGACAAAACCCTTTTTCATGAGTTATGCAGCAATATACAAAGGAAACTGTTGGTTGGTTTGCATATGAGATGTAGTGTATCAGATATGAGAGATATAATTGCCAGGTCTAAATCCAAAGGGAACTGTATTTTTATGTGTGAACAGGCCAGTCTTTAAATGAAACCAAATTAAGAAGCTGTGAAAAGAAAAGAAAATTTTTAGTGAGAAGCATCACTGTTATGCAGGCCACTTTATCATGAGAACCTGAGAGACATGAGGAGAGAAAAATAGAACGACTTTAACTAATAAGTACATAATTGTAGGTGCAAGTACTGACATGTAGACACACACACACACACACACACACACACACACACACACACACACACACACACACACACACACACACACACACACACACAGATTTGGCTATACCAGCCAAGAACACACAGTCTGAGAAATGTGACTGTGTTGCAGTTAATTGGGTGACCCCTGGGGCCAAAAGAGTGATTCTCCCTTGTGGACGTTAATATTGGATGAAGCCTTCAAAGCCAAAGTCTCTCTCTCTTTCGCTCTCTTTTTACCAGCTTAATATCATGCTAGTCCAACACTACACTGCTTTGGTCCCCAGCAGGAGTACACACACACACACACACACACACACACACACACACACACACACACACACACACACACACACACACACAAAAGTATCATTTTTAAATCACTGATTAAGAAATCTGAACACCCTCCACTTTATCTAAAAGATACTAGAGTACAGTAAAGGTTGTAGTATATCAGCTATGCTCATTCCCCCACAGAAAAAAAACACTAATGTCCAGTAATGTATCAGTCAGGATTTAGGACTTATTGTAGCAAATAGACTGTGGCAAATGCTCTATTACTGGCTCCTGATCAGGGTTGTGCCTCCTTTGTGATGGCAGGCCTACAGCCAGCACCTCTTACCATGTTCACGCTCCTCGTGTACTGGACCCAAGTAAAAGCTTCAGTACCACGACCAGCTCCACTGCTTGTTTAAGAGGAGTAGGGCCCTCAACTCACTAGGAATGGCAGCAAATAATCATGTACCATCCTGCTGTCATTGACTGAATATAAAAGGCCAGCTGAGCATCAGTTTGGTGAGTAGTGTGTCTTGGGTGTCTAATTCACAAACACTCTTTCACTTTCCAAAGTCCGACTTTCCCCCAGCAGAAGATTAGAAAATGATAGATTAGAAAATGTTGTATGAGATAAAGAAACAGCACTCTCCTGGCTCAGGTCTTACTCAACTGTTATCAGTTTGTAAAAGTAAATGGTGCCTTTTCTACCTGTAAGGTTTGGTGTTCTGGGTTCTGGTTTTAACCCATTGCAACTTCTCGCTAAGCATTGTATTCATTTACACCTTTATGCTGATGACACACAGTTGTATGATTCAGCAAAGCCAGAGGAGAGACACCGGCTTAATAAAGTTAAGGAATGAATAAAGGACATTAGACACTGGATGCTTAGCAATTTCAGTCTCCTTCATTCTGACAAGACAGAAGTACTGGTACTAGGACCACATGTAGAAAGAAGCAAACCTCTTCCTTCAGAGGTGTGATAGTTGATTCCAGTCTTTCATTTAAAGCTCATGTAGATAATATTACTGAGGTAGCTTTTTTTCATCTCAAAACTATTTCCAACATAAGAAATATATTGTCACTATATGATGCAGAATAATTATTTAATGCCTTTGATTCCTCTAGGGTGGACTACTAATAATAATGCCTTATTGTCTGGATGTTCTACTATGCACACGTTAGTCCAGAATGCAGTACCATTGTGCAGTCAGTCATTCCTTGAACTAGAAGATATCAGCACATCATCCCTATCTTATCAACATTATATTGGCTTCTATGGAAATTCTGTATTGATTTTAAAATACTCTATTGACCTATAAAAAACTGAATGGTCTTGTAATACATACAACACTGAATGGTCTTGTAGCGCTGAACGTATTGCTGTTATTTTATGATCTGCTATTCCTGCTTTAATCAAATGGTTCAGGCTTTTTGTTGGTACCTCATATAATGAAAGCTGCAGCAGGGGTCAGAGCCTTTTCTTACAAAGCCCCACAGTTATGGAATAGCATTCCAGTTTATGTTTAAGACTTATGTTTAGTTAATGTTTCAAACTTATGTGTACAGTCAAGCCTTTTATAAATAGTTCTTCATTAAGTAAAGGAGCACAGCTTGGGGACTCATGGTATAGAGTTTTATGGTATGTTTGGATGCTGTCTAGAAGATGCAATCTATTGCACATCTTGTGTGTTAACTAGTTTTAAACTATGTACAAAGATTTTATTCTCTTTATTAAGACTTCCGGAGGATCATGTTCCATTCCTTGACATACAGCTTTTTTTGGTTTTCTACCTCTTTCTCACTCCCTTTTTCTACTATGTATTTTGCACATCCCAGACATGATATCTCTGAGCCCATCATGTCAGTCCCTTTTTTACTCAATATGCTAGCTCTTGAACTTTGCCTACTGCACAGTTGAATTATATCAGGTACGTAATCTACATCCGCACCTGTGCATATGTGTAACTTACTGTACTTGTGTAAACTTGTGTTTTTTGTGCTAGTATGATAACTAGTATGAACTAGCATTGTCTATCAAGCACTGAAGTTTGGGTGCTAGTTAAGAATTTAACAGTAGCTTTCTACTTAACAATTATGACTAATATACTGTAGCAAACCTACATAGCTAATCAAAAATAATTCTAGTTATGTCATTGTCCTGCTTAGGAGATGTTTGTAATGAGCACATTTAGTTATTTAAAAATGTCTTTAGCTAACAAATAATGTAAGTTTGTTGTTGTAAATGTAAATATGGCCAAATTAATAACTGTCAAGAGGTATTGAACACTCCCTCACTCAATTACTTATTCTCTTTACTGCTTATTCTGTACAGGGTTGAAGGAGACCTGGAGCCTATCCCAGAGAATTTGGGGCATGAGGCGCGGTACACTGTAGACAGTGAGCCAATGCATCGCAGTGAACACAAGCTAAAACACACTCACTCACTCTGGGCACTTTGGACACATCAGTTGGCCTACCCTGCATGTCCTTGGACAGTTAAAGAAAACCAGAGTATCTGGAGGCAACCCACCAAGCATGGGAAGAACATGCACACAGACCCTAGGGCTGGACTCGATCCCTCAATCCCGATGGTGTGAGGTAAAAATGCCAAATACTATGGCACCATGCCACCGAGGTATGAACAGTATACTGTACAGTATATGTTGCAGACTAAGTATCATTTAACCAGAATGTCAATGCATATGGATTTCTCACAGTTTAGTTGTTATCCATAAAAATAAGCAGATAACTTCATAAATAGAAGTTGATAGAATCTAATAGAATTCTCAGTCAGTCAGTTTGCTAGGCTACTCAGGTCATTTTTGGAACTAGTGTCTAGTCATTGATCAAATGATTGCTCTCAGATGACAGTAGGTGTGTTTACATGGCCCTAATATTCTACTAATAATGGGAATAATAGGCTAATTAGAATAAAACTGAATGATCTAACTATCTACATTCAGATTAAATGCTTTGTACAGATAAATGCACATCTTATCACATCAGTGTCTGGGAGTTAAGTTTGGATCATTAATCAGACTTGTTTAAATCATAATGAAAAAATATTGTCCATGTAAACAGAGATAATTAGACATGTCTTTCAGACAGAATAAAGTAATTCCAGCCATAAAGTTCAGCAACCAAACCCATCCCGTTAACAACAACAAAACAAACCCAAAACTCTTATTCATGTGCTGTGTGTTTTGTTGCTCCTTGACACTCAACAGTCCCGGCCCTATAAATCAGGCCTCTTCCCAGCTCAGGATGTTGAGTGTTTCATGGCTGATCATCTTAGATTTATCTCCAAATATACTGCTGCGGAATGTACTGTCCACTCAGACAAGTTGTTTCGCCGGGATTTGCTCTCTGTTACAAAGAGTTATGTACACGCAGCACTTTATGTCTCGAGTCGTGGCGACAAAGCCGTTTACCTCCTATAGCAGAGGGCCTTTCTAAATCCACTTATCAATCTCAGTGCCATCGGACAAATTCTCCCTGGCAGCCGAGGCAGGAGAGACCGAGTCATCTTTATGGAGTTGCTCGCTCTGTGTCTACACATCAGCTGGCTTTTTACCCCATAAACGCATGCAGAAGTGGTGTAGTGTAAACAAGGTTGTATTTCAGGTTCATCACAAAATACTAACCTTTTTTACTTATGCACTGTGGATGAGTGTCTGTCTAGGAATGTTTCAGAAAAAAAAAAAAATCTGAAGATGGGCAAATAAACAAGCCAGTGCATTACTTATAAAAACTCTCAGACAACCTTAAAATGCATTTTTAGAACTATATAGCTCTTCTCCTGTCTCTCTCTCTCTCTCTCTCTCTTTCACACACACACACACACACACACACACACACACACACACACACACACACACACACACACACACACACACACACACACACACAGTATGACCTTTGGTATTTAGTGGCAAAAGGGCAGGGCCTTCACATCACAAGCCACTAGTGATGATCTATGTTGGCCGGAAGCGAGGCATATGTCTGTTAACAGCGGGCGACAGATACAGGTGTCACTATCCAGGCTTTCCAGCATGACCATGGGCTATGGCATGGCATCTATCCCTCCTTATCACACTCCCTCTTTCTTTCTCGCTATCTCTACCTCACTCTTTTTCTCTCTCTTCCTCCTCTTTGTCTTTTGCACCGACCTTTGTGTTCCCCTCTTTATCGTTCTTCTTCTTATGTATCATTCCTTTCTCTTGCTGTGCTTTCTTTCGCCGTCCTTCATCCATCTCCTTTCTCCTCGCTCTCCGTCTCTCCCTCCCTCTCCTTCTCTCTGTCGCTGCCTGAGGGCTGCGAGGATGGCAGGACCCATGCTAATCACGGGTGACACATCATTGAGGGGAGCGGGCTGTTTGCTGTCAGCAGTGTTTTTGGTTCATAATTATTTCACGAGTGTCACGTCAGTGTCAGGCTCCAGGCGAGCCGGAGAGACAGGCGGCCTGCGGAGGGAGAGATGGAGGGAGGGAGGGACAGAGGGAGTGAGACAGAGAGAGAGAGAGAAAGAAAGAAAGGGAGGGAATGGGGGATGTCACTAGACCTCACTGTTAGCCATTTTCTGCCCAACACTTGCACTCCTTCAGAGTCGCCTACACCAGGAGAGAGAAAGAAAGAGAGAGAGGGGGGGGGAGAGAGAGAGAGGGGTGTGATTAAGGCTGTAGGGTCACTCTTGGGACTTGTTTTCTAAATCACTGTCAGATCTCTGTTAGTGTTGAGCGCACACAGGGTCATGAGAGAGCTCCCACAAATCAGATTTGGACCGACTGAGTGTTGTCATTTTATACCGAAACAACGTAAAAGACCCAATTCTGTCTTGTATCAGGAAATCTATTCCGTGGCAAGCAGTTGAGGAGTAGAAAGAAATCTTCCTTTATGACGATGCCTCACTAACACAACTAAGCCTGTTGTTTGTTCTTAAGCACTGTGCCAACGTTATAAGCCTAGTCTTTGTGGTGCTGAATAAGATTACCAGTTGAGTATGAGGAACCAAAGTTCCATTATAAAAAACTGTATTCAAGTTTAAATAAAACCAAACAGAAGAAAAATGAAGTGTAGATGCAGAAAAGAGAGAATAGGCGAAGATGAAGAAGCTGAGGTTTGGACAAAGGTGGCAGCGAGAGCATCCAGTGGAAGGTAGGAAGAACAAAGAGTGCAGCGTGGGCTTGCTTTTTTACTCCTCTTTCTCTGGTGTCACGGGCGTCAGCGGCGCAGGGGAGGAGGGAAGCAATCAATGATTTAAACAATAATGCTGCTCTCTGTATTCCCTGTCACACTCGCGCCTGCTTGCCGCTTCGAGGACTGTCACACACTGTCTCCAGCTCGACAGCTTATCTCCCGCATCCTGCTACTCCATCTTGTAGCTGTCCGCCAGTGTCCTCTTTCACACACACACATGCACACACACGCACACACACACATACTCCTTTCACTCCCACTCTCCATTGCTCTCTCTATCTCTCTCTCACTCTGAGCAGACTCTGTTACTCACATGATGCCTTCACTCCTGGTTAATACACTGTGTCCCTCTGTAACCCTCCATCTCTTTGGTTCCTCACCTCCTCCTCCACCTCCTCCTCCACCTCGTCTTCCTCCTCTTCACTCGTAGGATGAAGTGGCACAGCCACTGCTTTAATGGAGGCGTCTTTCCTGCTTAAATATCGAAGGCCTTTGGTTTGGCATTCACGAAAGCATGTGGTAAACCACTGAGAAGACAAGTCGACAGTAACCCAGTGTGTCGTAGATAACTCCCTCATCTTTGCCCCGCGCTGAATCCCAGTCTCCCATATACACCCAATTCCACCTGCCAATTCACACAGTCTGCCTTGTGCTTAAAGATATCACCTTAAATTAAGGCAGCGGGACAAACAAATTACATCTGTCACGTCCGGTTTTCACAGAGCCGACAGGAATTCAATACAGGCGGCCATGTTTGTTCAGTGGACTTCTAATCACACTTCTACGCCGGTCTCTCTCTGCACACCGACTCCAGTGAGGCGACTGGCTTCCAGACCGACCAGCAGCATCAAGGCTAAGGTTCAAAGGTTACAGAAGTCGCTCTTGTCTCTAACCTGCACGTGTCGAAAGGTAATCTTCAGAATCAATGGATTCGTGGGGACGGTCTTCTCTGGGGAATGTTAACCCTTGTGCCATCAGGCAGGGCATGGCAACTGTGCACAGCTAGGGGTCAAGGGTCAAGCCATCCACCCGCATGCCTGCCAGCATACTGCATCATTAGCTGGAAATAAGAACAGAGCAAAGTAAGGGCGTGAAAAGTGTGGTGCGTGTCTGGTGCTAATAATAGGTTACAGATTGATTTTGTTAGGGTAGAATTAGCAAATATACAAAACATGGTTAACTCATCAATTGCCAAAATGTATTGGAATCCTTATTTGAGTTGCAGCCATATGGCAATCAGTGAAAGACAGAGTTAACTAGAAAATATGCTAATGGGTTGAGGACACAATATACTGTACGTAAAATATACAGTTATTTAATTTGTTAATACTCTGTACATTTAAAAATGATGTAATCAGTCGTTGTCACAATCTCACTGGAAATATAAAAAAAAAGACTGAGAGAAGCATTTTCCTCCCATGTTTTTTGGGACATTGGCTGACTTCCTCTTCAACATGTGAATATTCCAAATATTTAATAGTTTATTATTTAATGTGTTCAGGTAATATGGATAAGTGAACTAAAATGAGCATAACCCATAATGGATGACACATGGAAATAAATGTTTCCAACTTAAGATGTTAAATTCATTCATTCATCTTCTATACCGCTTATCCTGTACAGGATACATCGAAGGGCACACATGCAGAAAACAGGCAATTTGGACTGTGGGAGGCTGGTTCGAGTTGATAGAAACAGAACATCTTGGGCCTCCGAGTGGCGCAGTGGTTAAAGCGCTCGCCCTATCATCCGGAGATCCTGGGTGGTGCTGTAACCTCTCGCAGCCGGAGGTCTAGAGAGAGCTGATTGGCCGAGCTCTCTCAGAGGGGAGGGATGAGAGGTACTTAGTGCTCCCACATTAATCACGGCTCTACAGCCAATCAGGGGCGTCTGTGAGCTCGCGCAACGGAAGGAGTGGATAGCGCTGTCCTCCGAGTGTGTTACGCCGCCCCCAACGGTGCGCGAGCGAGCAGTTCGAAAAGATGCGGTCGGCTGGCGTCACGTGGTTCGGAGGAAACACGTGATAGTCTTCCGCCCTCCCGGCTGAGTGGTAGTAGTAGCCTTAATCTGAGAGCCCCCTAGTGACGGGGAGGAATTGGACACGACTAAAAAATTAGGGAGAAAATCGGGGAAAAATCCCCCCCCAAAAAAAAAAACAGAACATCTTAAATGACATCATGCTACAACTGAGGTCTGCCAAGAGCATCTTTGAATGCACAACACCTTGAAGAAGATGGGCTACAGCAGCAGAAAACCACACTGGGTGCCATTCCTATCAGCTAAGAACAGGAAACGGAGGCTACAAATCAAATGTGCTCAACAAAATTGGACAACAGACGATTGGGAAAACACCTGGTCTGATGAGTCTTGATTTCTGCTATAGCATTCAAAGGGTTAGGACAGAATTTGTGGTAAACAACATAAAAGCATGGATCCATCCTGACTTTTATCAACAGCCCAGGCTGCTGTTGGTGTAATGGTGTGAGGGATATTTTTTGGCATACTTTGGGCCCTTTAGTGTCAACTGAGCATTATGCAGAGGTGGAAAGAGTACTAAAATTTTGTACTCAAGTAAAAGTACTGTTACTTCAGTGAAATTTTACTGAAGTACAAGTAAAGTTACCATTATAAAAATCTACTCAAGTAAAAGTAAAAAGTAGCTCAAAAATTTACTCAGAGTAAACGTTACTGAGTAACTTTTTTTTTTTAAACAGCGGGGGTGGGATGAGGCATTCTAGCGTAGGTCAAAAAGACGAGCAGATATAAATCTCAAACTAGTTGTTTTTAACTGAAGGAACACCTTTGCATAAAAAAGCTGTTGGGCCATACAGCAAAAGAATGGTTCAGGGTTTTATTTTAAACTGTATGGAAATGGTGGAATATGGCAGAAAGAACTAGATCCAGTCATTAACTGATGAAATAATGAGGTTTGAATTGCTTTACAAAAAAACACACACACACACACAACAGGAGGAGGATCAGATTCAGGGTGGACCCAGGCCAAAATAATCAACTAAATGATATTCGTAGTTAGTAGCTAGATAACCTGCAAAAAAACAACACAAACAAAAATACAGGTACCTTCTCTGACTCCCTAAACCAAAAACAGTGAATAAATTCCCTCTTCCCAAAATAAATGGCAGCCACGCCCCTACTACTGGTGAGTGCACAAACATACAGTGAAATTATCTACAAATATATACAAAGACCAACCAAAGCAATAATCAAAGTCAATGGGAGGCAAAACGTCACAACCAAATATCAAAACGACCACAATCTCTTTCATCTTTGCCGCGTCTCTCTCCGGTTTACATATGGTCGCGCTGGTTGATGACGTCACTCTCAGGGCGGAAGCGACCGTGTGGAAGATCAGGTAGATGCCGATGTGGGGACAGTCAGAAAACCTGGAGTGGAGTCTGGAGCGGGCGCGCGACCAGGACACGATACACACACGCGAGCGCAACGAAGCATTTATACAAAGCATAATATTTTTTGCATTTTCATTAATTTGTTTTACTCAGTAGCGCATATGATTTAAAATGTAGCGAATTACAATACTTCAAAAACATACTTAAGTAAAAGTAAAATTACAGATTTTAAAAACTACTTTAAAAAGTAGAAGTACACACAAAAATGTAATTCGTTACTTTTCACCTCTGGCATTATGTGAATATCAAACTCTACCTCAGCATTGTTGCTGATCATATCCATTACCTTAGAAGAATTAAGACAGTTCTGAAGGCAAAAATAGTTTCGGGTATCGTTTACTGAGCAGCTGTACAAATAAGAAAAGTCCAAAATTTTGCTTTAGCTGACATGATCAGATCATTTATTATTTTAGAGCTGGATGAAAACATTAAATAAATTAGCATTAAAGCTAAGAACAACAAAATACAGAGAACAGGGATGGTTGTAGGTAATATGCAATACTTTTGCATAATGTTCAGCTTATTCACTGCTACAGGGAAAGGTACACATTTGTAAAAAAAAACAAATTTGATCAGCAAAGGTTAATCAATGAGCATTATGCTGATTAATTTTTTAGGTTTATTTATTTATTTATATTGCAATACATTTTTGTTGATTATGTAGATGTCATTTATTGCTTTTTATTGAAATGCTTTTCATCGGAAAAGAGTGAAAAGACAGATATTTACAGACTTCAGAATTATTGGCACCCCTCATGAAAATACTCACAAAAATATTCTAATATTGATAATTCATATAACAAGTCTATACAGTTTATAAAAATAATTCCTGCAAAAAAGAAAAATCTCCAGAATAGATTTGTGTGAAAAAATGTCTGCAGGCAAAATTATTAGCACCCTTAAAAAAAAAAAAAAAAAATATATATATATATATATATATATATATATATTTTTTTTTTTAATCCGAAAAAATGCTTTTGGCAAAATTGTTTCTTTAAATCTAAAGTATCACTCACTATATGCGTGGTTCTTTTAAAATAGCATTTTATTACTGCTTTTAGTGATATTGATACACATCATGCTGACAGTGTTTTTTTTATTAATTATCCAAAGATGTTGCGATAGGAATTCTATTTAATTAATTTACAATCTTCCAGTTTAGGCAACATCTGTTTTACATATAAATTAGGATTCCGATCCATAGCACTGAACAGATACAGTAGCATTATCTTACATCATAGTATCTTGCTAAAAACATAAGATTGGTCAAAAGGAGACAATGTATAACCTTCTTGATACCAAACCTGCTCTGGTCTGAAGGTGGTCAGAGAGTGAAGGCTGCCTTCTTCCACAAAGCTCTTCCCTGAGGTCTCCAGCCACACCCAACTCCCAGATCAGAGGTCAAGGGTCACCACACAGGATAATTACACATCTTTGTTCTTCTAAATCTGACACGAGTGCTTATTAGCATGGGCTGAATTTTCTTAATGATGACAGAACTCATTGTCAAAGTTAATGCACATGTGTCAAATGATCTCTAGAAGAACTGCAGAGGAAAGACTTTCAAGACTCCTGTGGCTGTGGTACATACATACATTCACTGATATTCTTGCAAGCCCCCCAAGCCCCCCCCCCCCCCCTTTAGCCTTCAATTTCTATTGTATGTGGTTTTGTGTACATTACATTGTATTGCAGGATCATACTAATATAAAAAAATATAAAAAAATAAATAAAAAAACAATACACAACTAGACAGTGACAGTACATTCTGGTATAAAACCAAGCCTCAACTCCACCCAAGTTTTTGTGCTTTTTGCCAGTTTACTAATTCAGCAGTAATTGAAAAGATCTGAGAAAAATCTAATTAGATCTTCATTATATGTATATAAAATAAAAATAAATATCTTCACCACCAAAAAGATCAAAAGAGAATCAAAAGAGAACTGATACTTTTTTCACCACAGCTGAAGGGAGGAACATGAAGTTTCTAGAATGTTCCATCATGTTTTATATTCTTTCAAACAAACAACAAAAATAATCACACTGGTCACTTGCCCTGACAGCTAAATAAATTGCTCAGAGGACAAAGTTAAAGCAATTTGAAATGATTCAGGAATGGAAATCAAACGGTGATCAATAGTTAATATGTAAATTGAAGTGATAATAAGAGGCATCCATTATACTAAACAGCTGTGTGTATGTGTGTCACTTTGAACAAAAAAGTGGAATGAGCGACACGAGTCAACTTCCCAGAGGAGATCGGTTACCTTTTCCTCCCCCCTCTCGTCACTTTCCTGGGTCAAACCATGTTTACACATTTGACACCGCAGGTGGCCTCTTTAAAAATACATGAACAATAAATATAATCCACCTCCTACTCCCCTCCACACACACACACACACACACACACACACACACACACACACACACACACACACACACACACACACACACACACTTGTGCTGTCCACTCTCTCCAGGCCCCATCTGCCCTTGTTTGGTGAGTCCAGTTAAATGGGAGACAGGAAATGGGAATGAAAAGCAAAGCCCCCTGCTCTTCCAGGGTGACTAATATCCTTTGTGTCAACATCAAGGCATCCTCGGCACAGGCGCGAGCCCTACCAGAGCTTTATCTTTCACACCGGGCCGCACCACGCAGCCCCATAATGAGGCCCATTTCGGCTCCTCATCCTCCACCAATTGGCTGCCTATGATGGCCAATAGCTCTTCTTTCCATGCCGGAGTCAGGGTCAGCATGGTAGGAGCATATACGAAGGTGCCTTTATTCATGAACCAATTGATACACGACATACGTTTTCTCCGAATGTGAGAATTTAATGAACTGAAGTAGCCAGATAAATAGAATTTATTATACATTGTGAGTTCTGGTTTCTATTACTCTCTGGAATTAATATCAGAGTTCAGACCAATTAAATATTTTATCTTTTTACTTTATTCAATAAAAAAAAAAGCATTAAGCGGCGTATTCACAAATCCATTCCGCATTTGGTTCTTGAAAGCGAGTACTCCCCATGTACTTAAACTTTTAGCACCACATCTTTCTTATGACATTCATTAAGGTAAAAATGTGATATCTTTTGAGTTTGTTCAATGTGACATTACTGAGAAGTACCAAAATGAGATGCAATTGCATCATTAAACAAATGACCTCTTGAGAAGACAGCAAAAACACTGGCACAAGGACAAGGCACTGAACAGGACATCCATCAATCTTGCAGGATCAATTTTCCAAAGGTCTCCTGTGCAGGGATAAAGGCAAACTGAGGTTAATCTGCAGAAATTATGTTCTTATTAATAACCATTTTTCAGATCTCTAATGCCTGTGGAAGAGTAACTCAAATGTTAATCAAAAGTGATAGCGAATTCCGCTGTCTTCTTCCACCCCCGAAAAAGGAAAAGTCAGAGGCATTCTGCCGGCAAGCAGAAAAATCACATTTTCTCTTTTCATTTATTCAGTAATCATATTTCTCTGTTTGCTTCCGCAATGCAATTTCCCCACGATGTTGTCCTACAAACCTGGTACACAAGCAAACCTTAAAAGTCGCTTTCATTTTTAACGTCGGGTTAACAGAGCAACGGTGTTTCACGCCGCCGGAACAGTTCAGCGTGCAATTACAGTTAATTTGTCCAGCTGAAAACATCTGAAAGCATTTGTCTGCCGGATTCTGGCTGGATGAGAATATTCATGTCTTTGACTTTCCACACTCAGAAGATAATTATTGTTATTACCATCACGGTTGAAATCACTCCACAAGGACATGTCATGACAGCTAAAATTCTCTCTCTCTCTCACTCTCTCTCTCTCCACAGCAGAAACTGTCTTATTAACACCTTTTCGAAATGTTAATCAATGCCTTTTTATCTCCATGCCTTCATCATCTAGGACAATGACTTTTATGTATACAATTATTCAATCCCTCTCCTCTGTCCTCATGAATGCATTTATAGCTACTGTAACATTATTGATTTAGCCATAACACTGTGTCGTTTCTGTATCATAAACAGGTCGGCGCTGTCTAAACAGATGTCAGAAGGAACAATGGGGTTTAGTGTAAAACACGGCCGCTCTGACAGGATATATGATTAGCTGCTGGCGGCGGTGAAAGGGATGGCTTGACACGCGCACAAAAGGCAGGCTCTCCTTTTCAGAGGGAAATAAGAGGCCGCGAAGTGGACATCGCATTGAATTGCGCACACCAGCCGAGGTGTGAGAGCCCAGGGTGCTTATTTCTGAAAGAGCAAGGGGAAAAAAATCAGTCAGCATCCATAAAACTGATGCAGCACGTCTGCTGTACACACATACTAAAGACCCTCTGTGGAGGAAAGTCACTTTTCTCACAAGCGCAGGGGTTAGGAGATACAAGCGGACTGGGAATTCGGTGAGCATGAGCTCTTAAACAAAGCACAAGCACACTTTTTTCTTCCTGCCAGAGGGTTAGATTTTAAATGGCGCTTTGCTTGAGTTACCTGAGGACAGCTCTGGGCTCACAGCTGTATGAAAGCAGTCTTTGAGTTAGACGCAGCCATATGATATGGCAATTAGTGTAATATATTATCTTTATATTATCCTCCTTTCATTTTCATCTATGCCGCTTTGGAAAGGATGGAGACCTGATGGGACCAAGAAGGAGGATGTGCGTCATGATTAGGCCTGTTAAATACATTTTCCCTACTAGAAACTAAATTTCACTTTGAAATTTTCAAACATTTGGACACACTTTATAATTTCATGGTCTATTTCTTTCTACATCAAATCAATGCTGAAGGCATCTAAAATATAGATGATTGCAATAATCTCCTTTGAACAGTTGATATTGAGATGTGTCTGCTACTTATGATCTGTAAAGCCTTCATAACTCCTCTAATCTGAGGTGCTGTTTGTTAATTGGTGATTTATAATGCTGGTAACTCTAAATGAGCAGAGGTAAGGTTAGGTCTTGCTTTTCTGGGATGTTCTTCATGACAGCTAGTTTCATCATGGTGAGAAATCTTCCAGAACAGCTGACCTTCGTTTCTTAAAAGAACTGACTCTTGTGGTTGTGACTTAATTACCTAATGCTATATGCGTTATTTCATAGTTTTGAAAATAAAAATCCAATTTCATTCTGGAATGTAGAAAATCAGTCCAAACTTGTGTCCAAATTTTTTGACTGATACTGTACATTTTCAACATAATCATTTTATGAATAAATTGTTTAATGCATTATTAAAACCTGGTAACTAGGTTGAAAGAAATAAGGAAACATACAAACAAAAAAAACATAAATGACTGTGATGGAAGATTACTGAAACCCTTTTGAAAGTTGCATCATAAAAACAAAATCAACAGTAGGAAATGTAGCTATGTTTAATAGTAAAAGTAAGAGCAAAACTCGCAGGACTGGAACTAAACAGCTATGTGACAATAAGAAAACTGCTTGGTATTGAGGCTAATAAACAAAAGCTATCAGTTTGCTAGGGAGCATAATGAATGGACTTGAGAAAGTGAAAAAGGTCATGTGGTCTGATGAACCCTGACTGACCCTGGTCCAGAGCGATGGGTGAGTCAGGGTAAGAAGGGAAGCGGCATGAAGCGATGTACGCGCCATGCATAGTGCTCACTGTACAATCCTCTGGAGGCAGTGATATGATCTGGGTCTGCTTCAGTTTGCCAGGTCCAGGCTCTGCAATGTTATGTGGCATTAAAATGATGACCTCATTACCTGAATGTACTGAATAACCAGATTAACACATCTATGGAGCGTTCCGCTACTGATGGCACAGCCATATTAAAAGACTGAAACTGTGAAAGAGCGGTTGTGAGAGCATGAGGAACTACATAGTAGTTTGTAATCAAAGCTAAAAGCAGTCAAAAGAAATATCAACGAAGATAAGTTGTCCATACTGGACCAGAGGTTTTGATGTTTGGTGGCTTGTAAAGCGTGAAGTCAGAAAGGCTAGCTCACCAAACATCATGTGAGAACCAAGGAAAAAATCATATTAAATAATTAATTTTCTTTTAATCTCTTCATTCATTGAATTTCAGCACCTTGGTCAGGATCATGGTGAACCCAAAATCTATCCCACTGAGCAAGAGGTGGGTATGAACTCCTTGATGATGATCTTTTTACTTACACTTATACCATCACATTCACTTACACCTAGAGAAGCTAATTCACCTGCTGGTACATTTTGTTAAGTGGAGAGCTGGAATGACACCCATACCAATACAGCACCTTTACACTGACAGTACCTGGATTATACTGGAGATGCTGAAGCTGTGAGATGGCAACACTACCTACATCCCTCATATTTACATTAAGTATTTTTGTTAACTTTTTACATTTTTAATAATAAATAAATAAATAAATAAATAAATAAATAAAATTTGCTTGGATTGTTCAGTAAAAAATCAACCAGATGACTCCAAATCTTTGGCGCTTAGTGAACTTCATTACTTACCCAAACATGGTTGATTCCGCTTTACACCAATTTACTGTCAGTTCAATAATTCACAGCTAGATGAGTTTATGGCCCTGTCTGGGCAAGCTGCTAAATCTGAATGGCCAAATAACGAGATTTTAGCGAAGGGCTTCTAAATTACCCTGGGATTTGTCGCTGCCTGTTTGTCAGTTGGCTTGTGCTCCAGGTCATGGGTGGCATTTGCTTGTGTGTCCCCTAATTGCTGAGTTGCACACAGACAGATGAGTGTTGATGCCTGACGCGGTGGACGATGGAAGCACTAATAATGTCCTGTTATCGGTGCAGGGAAAGGGAGTGCTAGTGTGCAGCGCTGCAGAGTCACACTCTTTGACTTTCCTCTCCTGTTCTCTTTTTAATGAAGCATGGAATGGAAATGTCGACAGTAAAGATTGTGTTTAAGCATGGTGGCATACTGTTGATGCACAAATAGTTAATGTAATGCTTTATGCTTAGAGCTAATTGTTATGCTTTACTGGTATAGCGGATGATTTTTTATTTATTTATTTTTTTTGCATTCTAAAGAATAAGTAAAGAGAGAAAATGTATACCTTTTTTCTACAAGACATAATATATTAACATGGATTGTGTTGTTTAATGTCATCCAATCTGAAAAAAAAAAAACTAATTGAATTACATTTTGGAAATGGCTATGATATAAGAGAAATTATACACTTGCGTTGCTTCTGTAGGAAAATAATCTGTTTTGCATTCAGCCATGTCACACAGTAGCACAGAGGTTTGTGTGTTATTCCTTACAGCATTCTGCAATTATTATTATACCATTACTATTCAAACCATTGTCCTCCTGTGTATACACTTCATAATACCTAAAGGAAATAAACACTTTAATAATTGCTGATTTAAATCATATCAACTATGCATTCTACTCTATTCAGCAGGTAAAAAACTACAAGCTTTTGAAAGCAGTTTCTTGTTGTGGATTAATCTTAACAAAGTTAAGATCTGTTTACAAATCACATTATATTAATGTAGTATAAAACCCAAACCCAAATCTAATATCTCAAAGTAAGAAACTGGAAACGTGAGCTGGAAAGAAACCTCACTGATCCATTACCATCGCACCAACAAAGCTAAGGTTTAATTTTTTTTTTTTTTTACCAGTATTCCCTCTATCATTTCCCAACTAATGGGGCAGCAAATAGGATAACAAGGCCCTTTAGATTTGTAGGCCGTCACTGGAAATTAACACATTTATGAGCTCTGTCTTTATTAAACAAATCATTGATTTTATGTATGGGAGTTAGTACGCCATATCCAGGTGCTGACTCCTGATTGGGTGTTCCGGGCTGTTCAGTCTCCGCCCACGCTCCTATGATCGCATCTCTTTCGAAGAGAGAAGGAAGAAGAGGATGTCTGGATAATAAAACCACTGCTCGTCAAAAGGTATAACCCCCTTCCCTGGCTGGACTGTAACACACACATATGCACTTTTGTTATATATGAAAGCTTGAAGCAGGTGTGTGTGTGTGTGTGTGTGTGTGTGTGTGTGTGTGTGTGTGTGTGTGTGTGTGTGTGTGTGTGTGTGAGTGTGTGTTGTGTGGTCAGGGTGGTGGGGTGTCTAGCAGGATTCTGGCATTTTTAGAACCCCTTCCACTTCTTACTGTTTGATCATGTTGCACTGCCTCACTTAGAGATGGCTTATACTCTGCTCACTTTCTCTCTCCATCCTGTCTGTGTTCTATTCTGAGCCCCCCTGCGCAGGCAGACACACACAGCTGGATGGTGCAGCAGACCTTGGCGTGCTGCTGGGAACGCCGTGTGTCTTCGGGTCTGAGACTAAGATAAGACGGGAAGCCCTTAATGTAATTTCAGCGGAGGAGGGCGATCTGCCCCATGCAGCTCCCATGCTGGGCAAGGGTTTCTTTAATGTAAGGCGGCCTCTAAAGTGCACTATCACATCAGACAGGTGGCGGGAGGGAGAGACAGAAAGAGAGAGAGAGAGGGAGAGAGGGAGAGAAAGTACAAGTAAATGAGTCACAATAGAGACTCCCACTTGGACATACTCATTAAATCTTTTCCCTCTCTCCCACTCTGTTACACATACTCCATCCATTTCTCCTGACTTTTGCACTTTTCTTTCCAGCTGTTAAACTGAAATGTTCATATAAGCATCTGTCAGGTTTTTTTGAAGCCGAATCACATCACATCGACTACACACTCCAAGAAGTCACTAAGACTTTTGGTCAGTCGGCCACACTATAATGGTCGAATAGTGATGTTCTTCTTCTGTGCAGGGTAAAGAGGAATACACCGTTTCATTTAACACATCTTACGACCCTGTACGCTTCCACAGTTAAGTGACAGAAATGAATAGCTGTGTGAGACATGCATCTGACAAGACAATAATAAGGCGGCATTCTGCACTCCCCGGTACTGCCGTATCACAGGGGCCATCTTTTCTCTGACTCCGCCGGGGCCGGAGCTGCAAAAGTAATAATTAAGACTGGAGTGATGGGTTGAAATAATGTCTCTGTTATTAAAGGTGCCAACTACTTCTAAACAATGACTTGCTCAATTACCGTGTGGCCCTTCATTATCAGGACACTTCAGGAAGTCGGATGAATCGGTGACATGTGCGTCTCTGTTGAGTGCTGGGAATTTTGATCGCTTGCTTTTGCTTTTAGTCGCTTTTGTGCCTGTGATAAGTGAACATGGAAACAGGCATCAATGGGTGAGTGTTGGTGAATACAAGACGGATAACATGTTTAACAACTTTAAAAGGGTTGTCAGCTTTGATTGACTGTTTTTTGAGAACCTTGAGTTTTTTTGGGGTGGGGTGGGGGGGGGGGGGGGCAGAACTTGAATTTTTATTTAACAGCTCACTAGGATAAAAAAGGTAAAATTCTTCTCATCTGCAAACAATAATAGTATATATATATATATATAAATATATATATATATATATATATATATATATATATATATTTTTAATGACACATTACACATAATAAAAAATGGCAGTGGTGTGAGTTTTATTACCTTAAATCCCTATGACACTACATAGATCTAATGAGCTGTTAGCACACGAATAGTGAAGTGGGAAGAGCCTATTTGCAGATGAATGAGCCCCTTCAGCTACTGTACTTCAACTTTAACTCTCCAGAGTCCTTGCCTTGCTTATAATGGAGCCATCTTAACATGTTGGTTATTCGATAGAGTCCGGAGAGAATGTAAAAATGCTCTAAATCAAATGAGAGAGAGGGAGAAAGAGTAGATGTCTGCTTAAGCCTGGGTAAAAGGAGCGGTCACGTCAAAAGCACTCCTCAGCACTCGGCCAGCCTTCACCAGTCCATTTAGAAACAATGTTTAAGCGACTAAGGGCTGAAATTTGATTTTGAATGGAGAGGGACCTGGGTTGCGGATGGCCTTTTTCCTCCTCGTGCTCCAGCTGAGCGCATTAACAACACAACAGAGTGCTAATGGGTAGAGGCATGTGTGTGTGTGTGTGTGTATCTGTGGCATTTTTCTTCTTATTTTTTTTTTTTCCCTTTGGTAACGAAACCACTAACAGCATCAGATTTTCACTTTTACCTGTGTAAAGAGGCTCTGGAAAGGCCAAATGCATAATTAGGTTACATGCTAAGTCGCATGGTTTGAATGTGACTAAACTGCGGTGCAGTTCAAGCTGCTTCCAGCAGGTGGATTAGATTGATGAGGGACTACATTTTCGAAACTTACCCAGTCCACACTAGTGTACCAGACATTATGTCCAAAAACAACAGCTCCATAGATGGCTGAATGTTTTTTGACATCTTATTAGACACTCTTTGTGTTCAAACGTGGATAAACTGTCAGTGTTGTTCGAGCGCAATCAGACTCGGTCCTTTCCTTGGTCCTGATTCTCCTGTAGTGAAGACACCATATAAAGAAATGATTCAAACATTCATGGCATTTGTGGTCTCCATGGAGGTACACAACATATTTACGTGAATTCAGTGGCATAATAAAATCTCAGCAATAGGATACAAACATTTAGAAATTAGAGCTTAATAAACCCTTTTATACCTTTTATGAGTATACCTTAGCCGGTATACACATTTATGTCTTAGGGGGTGTTAATGCTATCCAGTTGTAGTACTATATGCTAGATAATGATTTAAACTAGTGATTTTGTGGATGTACAAGTAGTCAGATAAATAACACCGATTCCAAGGTATTTACACGGTTTTACGACAAAAAATACTCCAAGTGTCCACTGTGTCGAGGAGACACTGCTCGGCCCACGCGATGCACCAGTGAAGCACACTTAGCCGGTTCCTCCGAGCGCGCCATTGCGCACTTTCATTTCTTCTCGGACTTTATTTAACGCATAGTGTCTTCGGGGTTTCAGAGAGAACCTAATTCGCCCCCAAACGGCCCCGAAATCCCCTCGGGGAACACGGTGAAGCGAAGGAAGGGGGGTCGGTCTGATGGGGGGGAGTGTTGAGAGAAGAGGAGAAGCAGGTCAGTCAGTGAGCGGATCGGGCGCTGAGCGGCAGCACTGCACCTCCAACACAGCGCGCCAGGACCGTTAACACATCCACCTCTCTCTCTCTCTCTCTCTCTCTGACTCTCTCTCTCTTCTCTGTGTGTCCGTGCACGGTTTACCCCCTCATCGATACGTGCAACTGATACTACCCGGGAAAACTCGACCTCACACGGCGATCGTCTGGGCTGTGCGCGCAAACTTTTTCCTCCCCTCGCATGCGCCGCGGCTCTCTCTGCGCCTGGCACGGACCACGAAAAAAAAAAAGTTTCGCTTGTGCAGGATAAAAGGACGCCCAGGATCTGTCCAGGAAATACTTTACACACCGTAAGTGCGCCGAAATGTTGTGACAGAGATGTTTTGCCCTGCGTTCGGACTGTTTCGGCGATCTTGCGGTGTTTTTTTGTGTGCGTATGCGTATGTCTCTGTGTTTGTGTGGGTGTGTGTGTGTGTGTGTGTGTTCGCGCGTGTGTTTAGGTTTAATTCTCAGGGAACTCGCGCTCGCCGAAGAGTCGCGTGTCTGTGGGGAGTCAGATTAGTGAGTTAAACATGAACCAAGCGCTGCTTAAAAGTACAGTTTTAGCACTCAGAGGTGTCTTAATAGGACTTCTTACAAACATCTGGACACTTAGCATCTGTCACATGCTAGTTCTGGCTTTGATCGGACATTCTTTTCGTCATTTCCAGCGCGCAAAGACACTAGATTATATGTCCTCGATCACGTTTTTAATCAATTGTTACTTTGATCATGGAACGGTCAATGGTTTGCTGTGACACTAATATATTAGAACAAATTAATCAGGTTCGGAAGAGTTCATGTAATGAGTTTCAAAGTCTCAATCTGCTTTTTTCTCTCTCTCTCTCTCTCTCTCTCTCTCTCTCTCGAAAGAACAAATATTATTTGTAGAGAAGAAAAAAGCGCCTCCAGTAAACACCTGCACAGACTCGTGCCATGCCCTGTCTCTCCGCAGCACAGACTGACTTCATTTGAAGCAGTTTCCCCATGTGGATAAAGTAGATTTTAGACAAATCCTCCAAGCAGTTAAGAGCGATGTTTAGATGACAATGGAGCACAATTTAAAAAGCCAAGAAACTAGCAAGTAAACCGTGACGCCTCCATGGTGGATGCGTCAAGTTTTTAGTGCAAAACCACGCGTGTTTACGCAGCAACGCTTCACCGTAGTGGCTGTCTCGTAAGGCTGAGCATTCCCGATCTCTAGAATCGAACAGAAACCAATTGCTGTGTCATTTTGGTGAGAAATAGACCTTGAAATATATCTATATATTTTTTTTAATTACTGACTTTTTTTTTTTCTCAGGGAATTAAGGTGCACGACTAAACGCATGTTGCGCATAATGAAACAACTATTTTACCAAGTTGTAGCGCGCGCGCCGGCATACTTATACACACATGCATACACAAGCTCGAGTTCTTAGTCACACACACATACACACACACACACAAAAACATAGAAGACTTTTATCGGATCCATGTTTTAGGATGCGCGCTTCATTAGTCCAGGTTCAGCACACACACAACTTAGACTGCATGAAAAAAAGAAATCCCGTGCTGTCCAACGTGAGGAAACACCTGTTTAAATAAGCAGGATAATTACTAACTTTTACATCCTGTACACCAAAACGAAAACAACAAAAATACACACTTTCTCGCTTTTCTGGACACCCATTATTCTCCAAATAAACGAAATCAAACAAGGATTTAATTTGCACTAACATTTCTTTAGGATTATTATTTTTTTAAAATATAAATTGTTTCCAAATTAATGATGTGATGATTTGAATTGGTCAGTAGAAAAAAGCTATACTGATTAAAATGGGCTTGTGCAATAGCATGCCAACCGGCATCTAAACTATTATCGGTTTAATTTGAATATTTAATTTATTATTAGCGTAAAAGAAAACTGTTTTCAAAGTTAATAAATAGAAAGTAGTTGAAACTACAAGTGGGTTTTTTTTTATTCATCCAAGTAGCCTGCATATTTTCCATATCTCCTAGACAACTGCATATTAATGACGTTCAGTAATTATCTCTCAGCACACACAAATACTACATGATTACACTCAATAGTTAATAAATAGATAGAAATAAAGAGTGAATAAAAGAATAAATAAATAAATAACTAAATAAAACCAAGATCAACAAAAACCAGCAAAAAGAACCAAGGGAGAAAAAAACATTTATAGTTGACACAAATGTATACTATTCTATCTATATAATAATTATATATATATATATATATATATTAATAAAAAATATTACAAATGTAACTATTATTAATAAACTCAAGTGTTCTAATAAAATGAAATGCGCCTTTATTAGAAAGTTGCTCATTGATGCTTATTTTTTTAAAATTCATTTTCATTTCTTTCATGTCAACATATCCGGTGTGATACACTAACATTCGCAACAATTCTTTGTCACATAATTTCCCCCCTTTTCTTGTAATTTCTGTTTGTGGCGCGCTTCATAAATGTTAATGATCCGAATGGAAATGTTTATAGACCGTACCGAATCCCGCCGCTTCAGATCTGCGCCTGCTGCCTGTTTCATCTCAGAAAAACTCAATAATGAAAAAATGATGACATTCCAAGATGAATGTGTTTATTGACACTTGCCGTACTGGTCGGAGCTGAATTATGGGATAAATATTGGAAGATGAACTTTGCCTTGGAAAAATACTGCACAATCAATCGGTTTATTAGTTCGGTTTAATGCGTAAGGTTCAATGCGCATTATTAATGGCAATTCAATTTACACATATGCGCAATCGGTATAAGTAGCAAAGGTATTGAAATGTATTTACAAAACATTGAATAAATCTAACTTTTGTGTGATAAAACACAAAACAGCCAGATTCACTTGAACAGCCGTGTTTTTGTTTTTATTTTATACTTTGCTTAAAAAATTTTTTTTTTAATCGGAATGGGCGCGTTTTGTTGACCTTTGGATAAGATGAACTACATAGACACAAGAGGGGGGAAAACAAAAACATCAGTGCAAAGTTGGATTATTTCTGCGTCTCAGGATTTTCTTTTCCCACTTTCCTCCCATTTTATTTGTATTGATCCGAAGTAAAATAAATGCCGATTCCAGTGTCCGGATCAATGTGGCACGAGTTTATTTTAATCTGGATTTGTGGGATTTTAAAACAAGAAGAAAGAAAGAAAGAAAGAAAGAAAGAAAGAAAGAAAGAAAGGAAAACGGAATAATGAAGAAGGGCATCTGTTGTTTAGGTTTTTTTTTTTTTTTTTCCACGCATGATGAAAAAGAGTAAAACAATAAGGGAGAAGCCAGAGCAGTGTGGGAATTTTAATGCGGATATTTTATAGACTTGGTGTAGGAGTGACAAAGACAAATCCATCCGGAGCGCAAAGTAAATTAAGCGCAGATTACTCACATGTCCCGGCTTCATTAGTTCTCATCGACAAGCACAAGCGCGGCTTCTTTTTTCTCTCATATATTAAAAGCAGACACACACACACACACACACACACACAGTGAGAGAGAGAGAGAGAGAGAGACGCGCGTGTTTGCGTGTTTGCATGCGCTAATAAACACTCAGCATTACGCATTTCCCCACACATGGTGGCATGATTACTATTCATTTCCTTGAAATCATTGCAATTTGGTCTCACACAAAGCTTTCAGAAAGGTTCATTTAAAACGACCAAAAAAAAAGCGCTATTAGAGAGAGAGAGAGAGAGAGAGAGAGAGAGAGATGCTTAATAAATTACGAAATAAGCATCTCCAAAGGTGGGACCTGATCTGCACATTATAGCCTTTTAAAGACTTCCTTCTAAATACATAGTTGGTCCCCAAAAATATTTGGACAGAAACTATCACTGCACCAAAGACCCATAAGCTCCACTGTGTTATCTGTCTCAAGGGTCTGTCCTGGAACTGCTACTGAATACTGTTTAGGAAGGTAATGTGCGGTTTGGGACACAGCCCTGTAACGCGCCCTAATTTGTCTCGTATTATTTTGGAGCTCCCAGACACGCCTGATCCGTGTAGCTTTCTTTTCATTTCATTGCCAAGCGGAACATTTCAGATTTTATGGTGCTGAAGAGCACTTTGTTTGGTTACAACAAAACAGGGCGCCTGGACCGCACTCATTCTCATGCTTTAGTCCTGGGAAATCATTTGCGTATGTATTATTATTATTATTATTATTATTATTATTATGATACAATTTATGGCCACGTTTTTAAATGATTTAATAGAATATTTAAAAAAAAATCCTTATGCATTATTATTATTATTATTATTATTATGTAGCCAAATTCGTTTTCTAGAAATACATATACAAAAAAAAAAAAAAACCCCACACAAATTCATGTCTAAAAGGTGAAGCACTTTTGAATTTCCTGTTCAAAATTCATAATTCCATTCCATTTCCTACGCAATAACATCATGCATAAAACACTTTAGTGTAAATGTAGCACATGGATTGATATCCATAAACATTTCCTATATTATTATTATTATTATTATTATTATTATTATAAATATTCCTTGTCTGATATGTTCTAGTTAAATCAAAATCATCTTAAATAGATTTTCACAACAAAGGGATTTTAAGGCTATCTATCCTCCATAAAAAAAAAAAAAAAAAAAAAATATATATATATATATATATATATATATATATATATATATATATATATTAAAAAAAAACGCTGAATCGAAACATTTCGTTGTCACATATTGGATTCAGTCAGGCAGTGCGAGCGCATCAGTTTTTTGGAGCGAGTAAGTGTTTTGCTTTCCCCTCTCTTCTAGTCTCCCAGTGATGCGAATGGGAGTTTCAGTGCTGAAGAATAAGTTAAGTTAATTTTGCGCTCTCTCTCTCCCCTAAGGCATTAGCAGTGCATTTGGCCGAGATCGATCAGAGGCAGATATCTATCAACTTCTTCTCGTGCTGCTTATGACCATCCCAGAGAGCCTGGGACCGGCCCGTCTCGCCAATGGACACATTTGCAAATGTCATTTACTCTTTTCCAAACAGTATATCTTTATAGGTCTACTTACGGACATGTCTTATATTTAAACTACATCCTGTATCTTATATCATCTTATATTTGCTACATGTAAATGAAGTTAATGGATACCGGAGAGATGTGAGTGATTTGCTCGCTCTGGTTGCAGTGGCGATAACAATTAACGGTGCAATGCTGGAAAGGTTGGTGCGAAGAAACACATTGCTGAATCACCATGTGACTGATTCCACAAATAGTAAATCATTAATATTGGTTGAACGTATATGTTGGTAGGAAATGATTGGCGCTCTCATTATGTATCTTTTATGGAGATGGCATCTGTAGAGTGCGCAGGCTAAATCAGTGTTAAATCTCGCTCTCTCTCTCTCTCTCTGTATCTGTGTGTAACACATTCAGGCAGCAGTGACCAGTGGTAGGGGTGGGTGGGGTGACTTCTTTGTAGTCCAGTGCTGGCTCAGAGCACAGAGGAGCCAGACACCTTGCAAATAATCTGGGCTTAGTGAGGAATTAGTTGGCTCAGGTGGGTGGGATGAGACAAACAGTCCGCCGGCCTCTAAAACGAATAGCCGAGGCAGGACAGGAAACTTTGAAAATCATTTTGTTCACAATGAATCAATGTTGCCCGGTGAGCCGAGCGCAAAGCCTTATTTGAAAAAGCAAATCCGAGCTCAGCTTGAGCCTCGTGTCACTTCTGCTTTGTCACTCGCTGAGTAAATTGTGCAAATTCTGCGAGCAGAGAAAAAAAAAAGACAGTGAAACTTCAGCGACGGGCCCCACTTGTGCTTATGCACATGGCAAGATCCAATAAAGGAGTGATTGATTACTGCTATTTATCGCCAGCTTTTATTGTGTGTCATACACTGAGGGGAATTTATTTGTTGATAGTGAAGTGGAGTGGTGAGGCGCAGCTTGCACGACCAGTATTGATCTAGTTTGCTGGATGTCCAAGTGTCATTATCTTTCGCCCGCGTGCTCGCTCTGACATTAAATCTCACTTTCATGTCTGCCGAATGCAGGTGCCGTTCTCCTTTTTTTTCTTATTTCTCACTCTGCAGCTGAGACACGTTATCGAATTGTCCCGTTTTAGATTTCATACTGGAGGGAGGTCTGATTCCAATTCGGCAGGATGTACGAGCTGCATGCTTCTGAGTGGCAGCCCGAGCTGTGTTTTCAATACTATCGACTGCATTTTTGTCCTTCGGCCTAGAGCGCTTCTCTCTCTCAACACTGAGTGCCTGTTACCCGCGATGCGCCGTTTTTTCCCGCATGCATCTCTAAGTGCAAATATTTGAAGCTGACAGAATTGGGGCCAGCATGCCGGAACAGGCGACCTCCATTTCAAGTGTGTTTCTGCCTCTGCCTCTGTTAAGTAGCAGCTCGACTGCGGGCTGGGGGAAAACACCAGTTTACTCACCAAGGTGATTAAAGACCAGGATGTCCTGGAGAGCTGTTAGATAGTCGAGACAAGTTTTCAAGAGCACAGTAGTTTGCTTAAAATCTGCTTGGCAATAGTATCGTTTCCTGAAACATTGCTTTAGCTCTCAATTTCGGCTTCCTTGGTCTGTGTAAAGCCTCCTAAAGCCTGAGTGTGATAGGAATATTCACACTGTGACAATATTTTACAGAGCTTTTTATTCAATATGATTTGTATTTAATACTGTTTTCGAGTAATAGAGCATGATTTGATCTGTGGTGTTACTGAACATTGTCCAGTAATTGGCATGAAATCTTTTAGTCATGCACATGCTTCGGCTCAGTTGCCTGTTTTGTCTTTTTCTCGTCTCCTTGGAGACTGGGAAACAGTGAATGTGTATGTGTTTCAGAGTGAGAGTAACTGAGTGTGTATGTGTGTGTGTGTGTGTGTGTGTGTGTGTGTGTGTGTGTTTGTGTGAGGTTTTTTTTTTTCTTTTTGAGTATTGAATGACAGTGTCTGCCCTGTCCTGTAATAAAATGTAAGAGTGGCTCTTTCACGCTTGACAACAATCGCTAAACACACTGACAGACAGGCAGCCATGGTGTGAATGACATTCCTCAAGTAAAACCCACATTTTTAAGTCTCGATCCGGGCAATGCCGTCGAAAGCGGCGAACGTTTGGTTTTTCGATGAAATTGAATTCATCTCCTCTGCTCTCCAGAGTGCACAGAGGAAATCTATTCTTGACGTCTCCCTACTTATCTTTATTGTGTCTCTGAGCCACTTTTGTCTTCTGAGTGGGGGGGGGGGGGGATGCTGTGAATATATCACTGGGCCTGACATTGCACTGCTATAACAGTGTTGTTTAAAAAGAATGCCAGGATTTATGTGTGAAGTGTAGCGGTAGATTTTACACAATGTATCTTTGAATCTTTTCGGCTGAAAAAAGTTGATGATGATTCACATGTTCAGTATTTATTATTTCATTATAACCATTATAATAATGCGTAATCAATACATGTGACTTTCCAGTTTAAGAAGTCCTAATATGATATGAATGTATTGATTAAGCATGATTATAATGAAATGATAAACATGATTCAATTTGATTAATTTAAACAGTGTTGGTAAAAAACTGTATGTTTGGAAAGAATGCCGGAGGGTCAAGAAAACCTGGTCAAAGTCTCTATCTCGCTCTTTCACACACACACACACACACACACACACACACACACACTGTCTGGCGTGTCAGTGTGTGTCAGGCTGACTCACCACTCCCTCTGGTTGTTCTGGGACACTGGGCTTCTGTGTGTGTGTGAAAGTGTGTGTGTGTGTGTGTGTGTGTGTGTGTGTGGTCGGGGTACCAGGCAGGCAGACAGACAGGCCAGCCGCAGAGCTGAAGAAAAATGATTAGCACATCTGTACAACACTTAGCCTACTTACATCTCTCTCTCTCTCTCTGTCTCTCTCTCTCTCTCTCTCCTCTGCCATTGGGGGGATATCGCATGTCCGTTTATTGGATTGTCAGTTTCACACTGCCTGCCTGCACTGATGGTAATGATAATAAAATTGAAATATCCAGGTACTTACCACTGTATTACCTTGCTATCAACACCCAGACACACTCATTCTTTAGCGCTCTTTCCGAGGGGAGAGATTCGATACAGTGACAAACACGTGGTGAGAAGCGAGAGAGTGGAAGCTGGAGCAGGGTGTTTGATACTTTTTTTTTTTTTTCCAAGGTGCTGGTTAGATTGGGCGAAAAGACAGCGGGTAATGTGATTTTTGGGCTCCTGGCCAGCACTGAGCGGTGTAGTGTAACCCATTTTCCACAGACCGGAAAAGCTGCACATTCCCCTGCCATGTATGTGATAATGTAAAGTTCTTTACAGGACCACAGTGTGTGTGTGTGTGTGAGAGAGAGAGTGTGTGTGTGTGTAGGTGGGGATGCATGTGCTTGCGTGTAGAAGATTTGCAGATGTTCAGATCAGGTTATAAAATTGATTTCGAATGAGTGTTCTGCACAGCTGATACGTGTAAAAATGCCCGGGTGAATTCCCCTTTAACGGTTTTTTCGCGCGGTTTCGAATCGTCTGCGCGCTGACACAAAAATTAAAGCACGTGCACGCGAATTACCACACAATACGGAACACATTTTCCTTTCGGATCAAGTGCCACTTTTCTCCCCTAGACTTTTATTTTATTATTATTTTTTTTTTCACACATGCAGCTCTTAAGTTTGCACTAAAACCACTCCATGAATTATTTATCGGCAAAAACATCTCGCGCGCATTATCCTTATCATTATCATCATCCCTGCAGTGCGTAAGCTCACCTTAGTAATTAATGTATAGTGCAGTCTTAGTGTTCAGCCTTTAGAATAATCAATTCATGGTAGTCAAGCAGTGCATTGAGTTTGGATAATTACAATCAATTACCAATTCTGTGTAATTCCAGTCCCGGGCTACCTTGTAATAGTAGATCACCTTCAAGTCACTCCACTGGGATTTGGAAACACACACACTGTTCAGCATACATACACGCCACTGTTCACTCATTCACAAACATGCAGGATTCCTTCCCACCCTCCGAAAAAAAGAAAGTTCTTTCGACTTAATAAATCCACTCACACTTCGGCCAGTCGGCTCATCTTATCCTCACGGGGCTCTCGGTCCGTTGGACGGCAGCAAGGGTCAAGGGGTGAAGTGCAACTAATTTATTCATTCAGTCAGATTTCCTGTGCAGATGGCAGGCAGATATGCTATCACTATGAGAATCCCATTGGTAGGGAGAGGCCTGCTTTTCTTATCTGATCTGAGCGGCGAGGACTTATCAGCCTCAGACGCTGCTCCGCTCTACCGCCGCTGAGATGGGGGAATAAGAGGCTTATATGTGATTCGGCCGCAGATCTGCAGGAGGAAAAAAGTTTTCAGGGGTAAAAAGTTTTTTTTTTTTTTCTCTCTACTTTTGGGAGGTTGTCAGTGATACAGGTCATCAGTGTGGAATGTCAGCAGGAGGTCAAAAGGATATATGAGACTCATGCAAATCCAGATGCCTTACCTGCTGAACTCTGTTCTTACTATGTCTTGCTCTCTTTCACAGGACGATCCTGATCAAGCTTAAACTGCCAGCAAGAGGCACCCATTCTAAGTATAAAGGACGGACCCAATCGGCACCATACTCCCCATACCGTTCCCCCCCGCTCTTTTCTCTCCACCCCTTCCCCCTGCCCCGCTGAGCTCTCCGCTCACCCCTCCTCCTCCTCAACCGACACCCCCTGCAAAGATGGACCTTCACCATCGAGCCGCCTTCAAGATGGAGAGCTCATCGTATCTCCCTGGCCCGCTGGCGTCTCCGGCCCTCATGGTGCTGGCGTCAACAGCCGATGCCAGTCGTGACGCCTCGGCCCCGTGTCAGCAGCCACGGCCGTTTGGCGCACCTGTCTCTGTCTCAGACAAGGACGTGCACCTGCCATTCGCCAACGGCTCCTACGCCTTTGCCTCCGTCTACCACCGGCAGCCTGGCTTTGGTGGCCGTGACTTTGCACCATCTCTCCTGCACCTGCACCACCAGTTTGCGCCACCTGGCCTGGACTGTCCACCGTCCATCGGTGTCCTCAACCATGGTGCTGTTGGAGCCTTCCGGCCCTTCGCGTCACCACCAGAAGAGCGTGATTCGGCCTCAGGTGCCTACCAATCAGCTTTCACTCCAGCAAAGCGCCTGAAGGGCTGCCTGGAGGCAGAAGCCTCTCCGCACCT